>OY856186.1:37841003-37918313 GCA_963693315.1 Diogma glabrata | reverse complement strand
AAATGGAAACGCTTCATTTAAGATAGATTAGCTTGAACATGAAGTGCAATAATAGAATATAAGCAATATTTTAGTTTATAAAATGTAATAATTTAAGTCTTTATTTGACGAATAAATAAATAATAATAAATATTTTTTTTTTATTTATTATTAAAATAAGAAAGTTTTATTTTAATAATAAATAATAAAACATTTTTGAAAAATTTTGTTAGGTTTAAAATTTAAATTTTGTTTAAAAATATTTTAATATTATCTGAAATTTTGGGTTGCTAATTTTTCAGAACTTTTTTGTAATTTTAGAAAATCTGTTAATTTTCTGAAATTTTGTTGAATTTATTTTGGACTTATTATTTTTTAAAATATTGTTAATTTTTTTATTTTACTAATTTTTTTTGGAAATTTTGTTATATGGTAAATTTTTGTAAATTTTCTTTTAATTTTTTGTTTTGAGTTAGTATCAGCTCGACTACTATCAAACTCCAGCTACAGCGGCCAACTACCAATCCCCGACTCAAGTTTGTTTGTATTATTTTTTTTGAATTTTGTTCTTATAATTAGTTTTGCTTCACCACAATTTTAAATTGTGTGAAGTAATGCAATCTATCGTGAAAAAAAAATCTTACATACCCCAAATTTTATTTTTTCTTTTGTTTTGGACATACCTCTATCTAAATAGCCAAAAAAAATTTGGTGTACGTTTGTGTGTGGGTGGGTGGGTGAGTTTTCTTCAAAGGATCTTGATGAAACTTTGGCAAATGATACAGGTTCACTTGAAAATGGAAGATCTGGATTCATTTCAAATTTGGACAAAATGGCGGAGGGTCTCCCGAACACCTCTAAGTTTAAATCTTGAATAACTTCTGATCGCGGGCAATGATCTTATTGAAACTTAGTATATAAGGTTTTAGTACTGTTTCCAAAATTTCTGCATACCAACTTCCGGTTTGTCACTTCCGGTTAAAAAATTTTTTTTTCAGTTGTTTATCCCTACTGTAGCCTACAATTACCGATCGATTTTCATAAAACGTTGCGAAAAGCTTTTAAATAACATGAGAAAGATTTTATCAGCTTTTGGAGCACATTGGATAAAGGGTTTGGGGTCCACCATACAACAGGTGGTTTTTTCGACAAAGTTTTTATGTTTGTTTTGAGCATAAAACATTCATTCGTGAATGAATTTTGATGACACTTTGGAAAAAGATGCAAACATGTATGACAAAGAACTGATTAGTTTTTGAGCGATAGTGAACAAAATGGTGGGGGTCCCTGGAGCACTTGTTTTTTTGAAAGCTCTATAACTTCTGTCCCTAATAAGCGAATTGGATGAAACTTGGAACATGCGTATTTAGTACGGTTTACAATAGTTCTGCATCCCAATTTTCGGTTTTTCACTTCCGGTAAAAAATTTTTTTTTGTACTTTTTTGAAGTTTTTTCAGTGTCTTTATGCACACTACAGCCTACAATAATGAAGAGATTATGATGAAACTTATGGAATAGGGTTCCGATTAGTGTGAAAAGATAATTATCATGTTTTAGGACACATTGATCAAAGTGGTGGGGGGTCTACCATACAAATGCTGACTTTTCACACTTTGTTTTTTAAGTTTGTTGGGAGCATACAGACTTCATTCGTTAATTTATTTTAATGACACTTTGGAAAAAGATGGAGACTTATGTACCAAAGAACTGATTAGTTTTTGGACAATATTGGAATAAGCGGTGGGGGTCCTCCCGAACACCTGTTTAATGTGTCACACTTTTTTCAATGTTTGTTGGGAGCACACAGCATTCGTTCGTGAACGAATTTTGATGACACTTTGAAAAAAGATGCAAGATGCGGGTCCTGCCGAACACCTGTTTATTGTTTCAATGTTTGTTGGAAGCATACAACATTCGTTCGTTAAGTAATTTTGATTACACTTTGCAAAAAGATGCAAATATGTATGGCAAGGAAGTGATTAGTTTTTTTAACGATAGTGAACAAAGTGGTAGGGGATCCTCCAAGCACCTGTTATTTTGGAAGCTCAATAGCTTCTGTACCCGATAATCGAGTTGGATGAAATTTGGGACATACACATTTAGTACTGTTTACAACAGTTCTGCATCCTAACTTCCGCTTTGTAACTTCCGATAAAATTTTTTTAGAACTACCATAATATGGTTTAGTACATAATATTGGTTAGCTTTTAATTAAAGGATTTTATGGATATTAGCTCATTATATATCCAGAACACTATGTTTCCAGAGCTGTGGTGAAGTCAGCCTATGCATCAGCGTCGCAATATTTTTTTGGAAAAGTTTATTTTTATTTTAGATTGTTTTAATTTTTTTTGACGTTATTAGTGTTTCTAATTTGTTTCTAAATTTGGAATTTGCGTTGATTTTATTTATCTCTGATTTTTTTTAAAATCTTAATTTTTACTTATTTTTGAACGCATAAATTTTATTGTATTATTATCAAAATTTTGTAATGTTTTTGAAATTTTTTTCCCAAATTTTCACATTGTTTTCTTTGTGAAAGTGTGAGATTAAATCCATAAATCTTTTCCGAGGCAATGTTAATTTTCGTACCCAAGATTTTAATTTTTTTTGTTAGTCTATCAATCCGTCTTCGCCTAACAAATTCTTAGTCAATATGGCTTCTAATTCTAATTTCTCCCCGGTTTACGTTAGATTAGTCGGTAGAGCCTGAGAGTCTTTCTCGGGGTTTGGGTTCGAGCCCGACTCGTCGTTTCTTATGATTCTCAGGTCGAATGCAGACCGTCTGATATTATTTTACATTATTATGGAAAAATAAAAAGAGTTTAAGCTTTTTTGTTAATTGGTTTTTATGTGACATTCTTGAATGTTTCTTTTTAATTCAGTGAGCTGGTTTTGTTTGATGGTTGAAAATAGTTGGTTTGGAATTCTGGAGGAGTTTAGAGCTGAGGTAGTTTTGGGGTATTTAGTGAAAAGTTAAGTTTGATTTGTTGATACCTTTTTTTGCTGTATTTTTAGAATTATATTAAACGTGGAATTTACAGTGCAGTAGTATAGCTATAATTATTTTAATTATCAAAATCAAATATTATCGAAAGTAAAAATAGAGTTCATTATGGTTGATTCTTAAAATTGGAATTATGCTTTTTGGAGGAAACTAAAGTAGTTTTGGTACTGTGTAACCATTTAAACACTTTTTTCAAAGCTGCAAGGTAGTGAAAATAATTTGAAGGACAACGAAAACTACTTCTTATTGGCTATAAATTTGCGATTTGGTGCTGTGGACTTAGTGTTATCCCATGTTTTAATTGTTTCTCTTCTATCGAGAGTGCAAAGTTGCTTAAATCCACCCTCCGCGGTTGATAGAGTGAGCGTGGTTATCATTAATAAAAATATGTTCTTAGATTTGTTCTGTTGATCAATCCAGATGATGAATGAAACAAAATAATAAATAAGGTAGAAAGCCCTTTATTAATGCAAAATTAAAGCATTTAAGTGAATTTTTGTTGTAATTTGCTGTGGTTGTTTAAAAGGCCATAAAATTTTTCACAAGAATTTGTTAAATTTGTTTCAACAGTTAATTGTGATTTTTCTAATGTCTTTATTTACCGTAAAAAAGAGTCCAGTTGCAGCATTAGTTCCCAATAGCGACAGCGCGTAATCCACAATGTTTAGTACATTATTGTAGGTTTGTTTCAAAATGATGACACGTTTCTAACCATGTGTTCTCCATTTGATCACGCCCTAGTAACTTATAACTTATAACTTAAACTTTTATTTTATCATAATTATGGAATGTAAATTTAACTATAACTCAATCTTTATTTCAAATTTATTTATTTATTTGACGGAAATTGCCTAAATTTAATAGAATTCGAGATTTTAAGGAAACTCTCGTATATAATTTTTTTTTTGTTTCAAGCTAATTACGATTATAATTATTTAGAGTCAAACATAAATTTAAATTGTAAATAAAATTCTTTGTTGAAATTAATTGTTTTTCAAAAATTTATATGTTTCTTTGCATTCAATTGTCTGAATTTTTATCAAGTTGTGATTAGCATTAGTTCACCATTTATATTGTGATTTTTGCTAAAACTGTATATTATTTCCCGTTCTTCGTCGCTCCCTAGCTTGTCGTGTATTTTTTTTTAACTTTTTTAAAACGTCGCGGGACGCTGGACAAATTGTTAAAAATCGGGACTGTTCCAGCACAAAGCGAGCAGTCTGTGCACCTTAATATAGTAACTTTAAATAACTGAGTTGTATATAATTAAGTTTTGTGTTTATTTACGACTTTTCCAATTTATTTATGACTTTTTAAAGTTGTAATAAAAAAGTTATTAAGATTTGTTTTTAGCATGACAACATACATTTTTATATCGTAATTTTATTCCATATGGTGTCGTAAATGTATTCATGCAAGTTGAATTACTATTTTTGGATTAAAGGTAAAATTTGTTTGGTGATAAATCATGCAAATGTTACAAAGAACTAAACGAGTTTTTATTGGCAAAAAACCAAGTAAAGTCATAATATGTATTTCAGTAATTGTAGCTGCTGCAAAAATTTATTTTGCCTTAAAGGTTTCATAGATCCTAAATATTTTCGCATGTTTTCTTTTTTCTTAATTTGAATTTGTGTCGGAGGCTAACTGATACACTGACACCAATACATAGAATTTGTCAAAAAATTTTTATTATAAAATGACTTTTCCAAATATATGTCGTTTAAAATTTTACAACATAGAATCAAACGAAAAATGCAACGTTGGGTATATCCGCTTATGTGGATACAATGTTCGCATTGAGCCAACTTGGATACATCAGAGTTAATACAGAGGATAATTTGTGGGGAGTGAACTTCAAACCAAAAACTTGTATATTGACAAAAGTGACACACACATGGTGATTTAAACACATGGTGCAAATTATAAACCATACTGTCGATAGGAAAAATAGCAGCCGTATAAACTCAATTTAATTTTTTTACGAAATAATGAAAAATTCTTTTACAAGGTATGACAGTCGCACATTTTTACAATAATGCTGTCATCGTTAGATTTTAGTTTGAGCTGAAAAATTGAATTTATTTCGTTAAATTTAGTTTGTTTTTTGGCTATTTCAGTCAAAATTGAACTAAATATAATTGTATGTTCCTACATTCACCCTTTTTAAAGTTCGTAGTTTTCTATGATCAAATGGGAGTGTATTATCGTAATGTGCACCATAACACTTACACACCTCTCTACAGTTAGGTAAGGGACGAAAGTTTTCTCACTTGATGGAGCGATTGTCGGAATTAAGTTCTATTTAATAGATTTTGGAGGTAGGATCGGTTTACCTTTAGAACGTCATATCAAATAGCAGTCATCAAATGGCAGTGATTGCTTACGTTTACCTGATGACATGAGTTGGCCGATTGTAGTGGAGAGCTGCTTCGTTGACTAACAACGAAGCAACATAGCAGGTCGCGTACCTAGCGAGATTATATTTTTTGCCCCAGACTAGCTGCAGCCTATGGGGTCGAAAGAAGAATGCCTGCTGCTCCAGCACAAATAACTGAACTTGTACGCTTATCATGATATAAGAACGGATGTAAGCAGAAAAACAAGTGAACTAAACAGACTCTGGCGACCCCCGTATGCGAAAGAACCACGATCACTACGTCCAGCCCCTAAGTCTAATACATCCACACGCTCTCGCACTTCATCCGCTCGCCCACACACACCCATATACACACATACACACATTCCTTCTCTAGAGCTTACAGTGGCAAATGATTCCATGGTAAGCAAACCACCCAAAAAAAATACACACAAAAAAAAACTGACATCGCGGTAAACATGAATTGATAGGTACTAAAATTTAATGCAAAGTATCCCTTCAATTAAAACTGATCGGACCTTTATCCGCAAGTCATCCTTTCATATAAAGGGGTAAGTAAAGTAAATTTCTGGAACATTTCGCTAAGGTTAATCCCTTCCAATACAAAAGAAATTCTGTCGATGATGATAACGATTACATTACTAGTAATAGTAATCCCCTTAAAAAAGGTTTTAGTCATAAAGCACAAAGAACATTTTCGTTCTGCCGCAAAGTAATCATTGTTTGAGTTAAGGTGGATATATATTTCAGTCCATAAATAGAAAGATAATACCTTCAATACATCCCAAGCGAACTCTTTGCATTGTTAAAAAAAAATAATCTCATCTAGATCCGTATCCTCTTTTCAATACGCACAGACACCACAAGTATTCACGCATGCCCATCCCCATTCACTCATACTCATACCCACATCATCACACCTCATACACTCACGCATGCACCTATACACACATCTACACACTTCTCTACCCCCCCTCCCCCCCCACATACACGAACACACAGGCACCGGCACACACACCAACACATCCACCTCCACATTTTGATTTATATAGATTTAAAAGCTACTCACCCCGTGTTGTTGTCGAATCCCCTTCCTCAGTCCTTAGTTATATCTTTGCCTCTCATCTCACATCTCTTGGTCATGCACTATCCCCATGCATTGATTCGGTTGAAACCGGCGAGTTGGTTTTCTGTTGTTTTTATTTTGTTCTAAGCTCTTTTTGGGCCGTATCGTTGGTAATAGTATTAGTCACTAATCAACCCTCTTAATCCCTGCTATTGAGATCATACACAATTGCGGCTGACACCGACCAGTTCTCTTGAAAGAACAGTCGTTTTAGCAAAGGATATGCCGATATATAGCTCGCGCAAAATTTAATTATCACTGACAGATAAGGCAGAAGAGCTAGCTTGGTAGCCTGGTTTTCTAGACACACCAGAACTTCCCTCAACAAATAACACTACCCGGAACCAAAACTAAGTTGTATAGTTCATTCATCTACATATATATATATATACGTAGGTATAGAAACATTTATCTCCCAGTTTATTTTTATTGTAATAATCAATGATACAATACAGTTCATCTAGCACAAGGACAGTCTCTCACGTCCTGCTTAACTAACAAGGGTAAATTGGGTACTATTTTCACTACCATTGAAATAAACAATTCAAGGAACAAAAGTTAATTTGATTCATTTACTCATATAACATTAAGATAATTCAGTGATTTGAAACAAACGTTAATTTTTGTATTATTTTCGTTAATTGCTACTATCATTAAGACAATCTAACGCTAAATTTGTAACCAAAAAGATAATTTATATGATCACTCTCAACATCTACTAGTAATATAATTTAATGAGCATTTCTTTCGTTCAATCGACTTTTCTAATTAAAACGTGAGCACTTTTTACAGTTCTTACTGTTCTTACAGGGACAAACACAATACAAACAGGAATGGTTATCTTTTACGAACGCTAGATAATTTAATTGGTAAGCAACTTACTGCGGTTGTTGAAGAAAAGTTGACTATCAAAGCATGGTACCGTTATGGACCGGTTCGAGTAATATCCCGTTGTATCAAATAATTTTGCTGGTATATAGCTAGGCATTTACAGTGCTTTTCTAGGTTAAATGCACAAGAAAGTAGTAGTTGTTATATTATTCTTTCGACTCTGGTGTTGACCATACAAGGGATCTTGATCCTGCGCCTATCATCGAGCCACCCATTCCTTGTACCAAGGGTTTTCACCAACCTCAAGGTTCTTCTCAATCAACTCCCAACAAAAAAAGGAATGGTCTTGTTCGTTTCACAAAGTTACTCTAGGCCAAATTTTTACGAAAGCGATTGACTACTTTTAATCGATTAACTAATATAAGAACCGAACTTTCACTTCAAAACAAAAACTGCACATTTACTCTAATAAAACCAAGAACTGAACATTTATTTTAATAAAAAAATAATAAGCACGGAACCCGAATCAAATTAATTTTATATTCTAAAACAAATATGAATTTAAAAAAAAAAACTGCGTCATCACTCTCCGCGATGAGATGAAGATGTCAAAAAAAAATATTGCGACGCTGATGCATAGGCTGACTTCACCACAGCTCTGGAAACATAGTGTTCTGGATATATAATGAGCTAATATCCATAAAATACTTTAATTAAAAGCTAACCAATATTATGAACTTCGTAGTTCTAATAATAAAAATATTAAAGCAGGCAGTAGTATCCCAACAAACATAAATTCTGTTGTACGAGAAAAAGTAAAAAAAATTTATCGGAAGTGACAAAGCGGAAGTTAGGATGCAGAACTGTTGTAAACCGTACTAAATGTGTATGTACCAAATTTCATCCAACTCGATTATCAGGTACAGAAGTTATTGAGCTTCCAAAATAATAGGTGCTTGGAGGACCCCCTACCACTTTGTTCACTATCGCTAAAAAAACTAATCAGTTCCTTGCCATACATATTTGCATCTTTTTGCAAAGTGTAATCAAAATTACTTAACGAACGAATGTTGTATGCTTCCAACAAAAATTGAAATAATAAACAGGTGTTCGGGAGGACCCCACCACTTATCCCAATATTGTCCAAAAACTAGTCAATTCTTTGTCAATAAAGTCTTTATCTTTTTTCAAAGTGCCATTAAAATTGATTAATGAATGAAATCTGTATGCTCCCAACAAACTTTAAAAACAAAGTGTGATAAGTCAGCAGTTGTATCTTAGATCCCCCGCCACTTTGATCAATGTGTCCCAAAAGATGATAATTATCTTCTTACACTAATTGAAACCTTTATATAAGTTTTATCATAATCTCTTCAGTATTGTAGGCTGTAGTGTGCATAAAGATACTGAAAAAACTGCCAACAATTTAAAACAAATTTTTTTCTGGAAGTAAAATACCGGAAGTTGGGATGCAGAGTTTTTGTAAATCATACTAAATGCTTATGTACAAAGTTTCATCCAATTCGTTTATCAGGTACAGATGTTAATGAGCTTTAAAAAAAAACAGGTGTATGGGACACCCCCCACCACTTTGTTCACTATCGCTCAAAAACTAATCAGTTCTTTGCCATACATGTTTGCATTTTTTTCCAAAGTGTCATCAAAATTGGTTCACGAACGAATGCTGTGTGCTCCCAAAAAACATTGAAAAAATGATGACACAGTAAACAGGTGTTCGGGAGACCCCGTACCACTTATCCCAATATTGTCCAAAAACTAATCAGTTCCTTGTCATTTAAGTTGCCATTTTTTTCCAAAGTGTCATTAGAATTGATTAATGAATGAAGTCTGTATGCTCCCAACAAACTTTAAAAACAAAGTGTGAAAAGTCAGCAGTTGTATGGTAGACCCCCGCCACTTTGATCAATGTGTCCTAAAAGATGATAATTATCTTCTTACACTAATTGGAACCCTATTCCATAAGTTTCATCATAATCACTTCATTATTGTGGGCTGTAGTGTGCATAAAGACACTGAAAAAACTTCAAAAGAGTACAAAAAAATTTTTTTTACCGGAAGTAAAAAACCGGAAGTTGGGATGTAGAACTGTTTTAAACCGTACTACATACTCAGGTACCAAGTTTCATCCAATTCGCTTATCAGGTACAGAAGCTATAGATCTTTCAAAAAAACAGGTGCTCCAGGGACCCCCCACCACTTTGTTCACTATCGCTCAAAAACTAATCAGTTCTTTGCCATACATGTTTGCATCTTTTTCCAAAGTGTCATCAAAATTCGATAACGAACGAATGCTGTGTGCTCCCAACAAACATTGAAAAAAGTGTGACACATTAAACAGGTGTTCGGGAGGACCCCCACCACTTATTCCAATATTATCCAAAAACTAATCAGTTCTTTGTTACTTAAGTCTCCATCTTTTTCCAAAGTGTCATTAAAATACATTAATGAATGAAGTCTGTATGCTCCCAACAAACTTAAAAAACAAAGTGTGAAAAGTCAGCAGTTGTATGGTAGACCCCCCACCACTTTGATCAATGTGTCCCAAAACATAATAATTATCTTTTCACACTAATCGGAACTCTATTCCATAAGTTTCATCATAATCACTTCATTATTGTGGGCTGTAGTGTGCATAAAGACACTGAAAAAACTTCAAAAAAGTACAAAAAAATTTTTTTTACCGGAAGTGAAAAACCGGAAGTTGGGATGCAGAACTATTGTGAACCGTACTACATACTCATGTACCAAGTTTCATCCAATTCGCTTATCAGGTACAGAAGCTATAGAGCTTTCAAAAAAACAGGTGCTCCAGGGAACCCCCACCACTTTGTTCACTATCGCTCAAAAACTAATCAGTTCTTTGTCATACATGTTTGCGTCTTCTTCCAAAGTGTCATCAAAATTCATTCACGAATGAATGTTTTATGCTCCCAACAAACTTAAAAACTTTGTGGAAAAAACCACCTGTTGTATGGTGGACCCCCCAACCCTTTATCCAATGTGCTCCAAAAGCTGATAAAATCTTTATCATATTATTTAAAAGCTTTTCGCAACGTTTCATGAAAATCGATCGGTAATTGTAGGGTACAGTAGGGATAAACACCTGAAAAAAAAACTTTTTAACCGGAAGTGACAAAGCGGAAGTTGGTATGCAGAAATATTGGAAACAGTACTAAAACCTTATATACTAAGTTTCAATAAGATCATAACCCGGAATCAGAAGTTATTCAAGATTTAAACTTAGAGGTGTTCGGGAGACCCCCCGCCATTTTGTCCAAATTTGAAATGAATCCAGATCTTCCATTTTCAAGTGAACCTGTATCATTTGCCAAAGTTTCATCAAGATCCTATGCAGAAAACTCACACACCCACCCACCAACCCACCCACCCACACACAGACGTACACCAAAATTTTTTTTGGCTATTTAGATAGAGGATGGTCCAAAACAAAAGATAAAATAAAATTTGGGGTATGTAAGATTTTTTTTTTTCACGATAGATTGCATTACTTCACACAATTTAAAATTGTGGTGAAGTAAAAATTATCAACCAATTGAATAGAGTGGAATGATAACAATCGACTAAGAGGGCCTCTATACGCAACTACGCGTATTTATAGCCAAAAAGTAACGACCGTTGGTGAATTATTTTTTCCTTTAATTTTGGTTCGTTAATTATTTGTCCCCACTATGTAAGTGTCTTCACTATTAACTTGTACTAAAAATTGGAAAATAATCAAATAATTACAAACAGAAACAGTGATTATAAAACGATTGCAGGAAATCTATATGGGAATAGCGGAACTACGAATCAATGGTATTGTACAACTATTTTATGATGTTTTTATTAACGATTACAAATTGAATATAAAAAAAAATTATATTGGAAAATAGCACACAACTGGTTTATGATAATTTTTCAACGGTAACCATTGCAGATGGTGATTACGGGTTGAGTATAAGAGACTATGTGTAGAGGAAAACGAAAACAACTAGGAAAGCTTGCGTTCATGCAAATTTAATGCGTGTGAGAAAGTGAGTCTAACTAAAGGGAATTACACAACTGCTACGTTGATCACCAGACTACTTCGTTACACGAAGTTATGACTAGTGTTTCCTTCATCATGATTTCCAATTTTATTTAAAATAAAAAACAGTTAGAGTTTCAAAAATGTGTATACTAGTTCTCCCTGATACGTGAAAGCAATTAATACTATTAGAATTCAACCCTAAGTGACTGACTTGCAGTATCTTTAAGTGTAAACGATATATTTTCTGAGTCTATTCTATACTATACCATTGAACTTGTTTGCAACTCAAGCTGTGTTAATTATCTTGTTTTTTACACAAAACGAAAGAGTTTTCCTAACATTAAAACTTTTGAGCAGCAGAGTGCTCTTTGCTGAACTCTGCTCAGAAAAATGCATTACATCACATCTAATTACCGATTGATGCTTAAACACTTTTGAGGAATTGACACCAGTGAATTTTAAATAATTGAACCAACACAATTACTTAAGCTAAAACTTTGATGTTTTTTCCCAAAATTTCAGACAATTACCAAAAACTACGGATGAGCTTATATGTTAAATTTCCAAAGTCACGTTTTTGTTCCTGTTGCAGGAATTCCCCTTGAAATATGAGATCATCATAGAATAAATAATGGTTTAGGTTATAATGTTTTACCAAGTTTAACAGATAATCGATTAAAGTATAACAATGTAATCTTTAGATCATTGACCTAGCACAAAACTTAATCTTCTAATAATTATATGTCTACTTAAAATTGTAACAGAGCTACAACAAAGTTTTCGTTTGTTATGATAAATTGATTGAATTTTTTTTTGTTTGGTTAAAGAACGATCGTGATTTTAAGTTTATTTTGATTGATGCTGTAACAGGGTATTATAATGTACCTATAATTTGTTATGATTTAGCAAATATCGTGTGATCTAGCCATTCGATCATCGTGTTAAATAGTTTTTCGTACTTTTGTCGTCATATATTTGATGTTCCATGAGAACAAGGTAATTCATTTTAAAATTTAGTTTCTTTGTTCTTTGTGATGATGAATCGATTTAAAAGTTTTAAATTATTAATGCTTTTTTTTAATTTTTGTGAGCTTAGGGGACTAAATCCAAATGATCTATTAACCTTCAGGTGTTAAAGAAAGGTAATTACAGTGACATTGAAGAAACAAAATTAAGTAATTCTCTGTGACAACCATTTTCAGGTAAATTGAAGCCAGTGCAAGATTTTTATTTATTTTAAATAGTCAGAAGGTGAGTGAAGAGTGCTGTTATCGCAACATCTTTATTCACCCGAAAACATTGATAGTGTTATGAAAACTTCGATTGGTTTGTGGAACAACCAAGCAAAAATTGGTAGATTAAAAACCTAAAAAACTAAATTAAATGTTAGTCGCCGGTGAAATAATAGACTTGACCACTAGTTTTAAAAATATTGTGTACTACCCTAGTACCCAGTGTCACCTATCGAGTACTCCTGAGCCCGGGTTTATTGACATTTTTAACTTAATCGACTCACCGGGGCATCTCAATAACCTACTTGGATATTTTAATCGACGTGAAAACGTTAATAACGAAACAATTAAAAAGTACCATAATCTTAATAAATTAGATGGTCTATTCGACTGAATGGTTCATGCTTTATTATCTGGAATGAAGTTAAAAAATTAAACATTGAAACACTTGCTTAAACATTTTTTTTAGCTTATAAAGTAAAATAAATTCTGTTTGAACAAACCAGATCATTAAACTGTTAAGTGTTTCTTATTTTTTATATGACGTAATAAAATATAATTTATTTATATATTTTCAGTATGAAATGAGAATATATGTTTAAAAGCCGGACATTTAAATCATGCAAACGTGATGTTTGATTTCAATTCAACTAATCAGATAATATTAATTTGCTAATTTAAACAAACGTGAAGATGATTATGTTACAGGATATACTATCAATTAACATAAACTTAAATCTACATAAAAACTAAATATATAAATAAATATTCTTTAATAAGAATAAAAACGAAGAAAAGCTTTGAAAGTTAAATGCATCAAAAAAGCATAATCGAATGGATGTACACTAACTAATTAATTATAGTCATAATAAAAGAAGTCTAAAGGCCATATGTTAAATATCAACATTTACAGGAAAAACATTCACTAGCAAATGCGATGAATAATAACTCTTCATTTTCTAATTCTTTAATTCGAAGCTCTCTCGTTATCCAAGTTTCAAATGAAATGTTCATATTTTCCGGGTTCGTCGCTTGTTGTATTCTTTCGTTTCATTGATTAAATTTAATTTAAATAAAAACAATTTGTGTCACTACAATAGAAAATTTTTATTACAAATACAGAAATAAATTTACTATAGATAAATAATACAATTACAATAGTCATATTCAATTAAAAAATATAAGTCAACGAGTACTAAAGGTATTGTGGAGAAAGTTGAGAATATTTTTTTTCTTCAATATAATTATTGTTTTTGAATATTTATTTATTCATTATCATGACAAATATTCTAGTTTTTTGCGTATCACATAATTTTTTAGAAAAGAATGTGAGAGGTAGTTATTTTGTTTTTTACGACGTTAGGATGTAAAAGTCGAACTCCGTTTGAGTACAATGCACTAGACTAGATTTTCAAGATTATAAAAGTTTATATGTTTTTACGTCAACGGTGACCAGGATAAGCAAATAATCTAGATGTGAGGCAGTACACACAAAATTATTAATAACAGAACTATCAAATCAAATCATGATACAAATTAGACCAAGAATCTCAATGGCTGAGGCCAATTCAAATAATTCTGTAAGAAACTTTCCTATTGGCTAAGCGAAAAACCTTAAAGCGTGTATGGTTTGAGGACTTCTTATAATCTAATTTGTAGGGTCATAATATAGTTATATTTAAACAAGATAGTTCAACAACCATAAAAAGAGCCAACATTAAATTACAACCAGGAGAATAGGTAGGCACTATTCACCTCACTGAAACAAACTGTAGTGAAAGCTGACTTGGCCATCACCAGAGCGTATAAATCAAGCTGCCTAGCTATTAGCTCCATGTGGTACAATAGAAACTGAAAACACTATCATTAAATGTCGGTCGATTAATGTGAGGTCATGGTGGAATACCAATTTAGGACTAGTGATGAGTTCCAGTATGTTGAAAAAAATAGATCATAAAACTCCTTTCCAACCCCACAAACCATCAGGGATGAAGGCATGTGCTAAAAATATTCAGAAAAAATTAGCACTTGCACATATTCCTAAACCATACACTGAAAGAAAAAATTCGGTTACCACAACCTCTTTTGTACCAACTGAATTTTTTCTGCCACAATGACCTCAAATTTGGTTGTCTTTTCTGTAAAAAGCAAATTTGAAGAAACTACAACCGAATTTTAGGTTATTGTGACAGAAAACATTTGGTTGGCACAGAAGCGGTTGTAATGACCGAATTTTTTTTTAGTGTAGATGAACGATAATGTGCTATTTAGAACGCAAGAAAATCATTTGCTGCGTTTTTTTCCATAGCCTTTTATAGGAGTCAATTAGGAAGATCCTTGCCGATAAAAGTTTGAATGTTTCACATCAAGATATGTGAAAAAAACGGAACCGATACTATAAGCTTGAAGGAGTCCTGTTATCTATGGTAGACCTTCTTATTTTCTGGTGGTAGATAAGATCTTGGCTATGACAGAGTCCCTTTATGCCCTATCGTAGGCACCTAGCCTTTGAAGTCCTGGTCCTGAAGTTGTCCAATTCTTCATTTAAAAGTCAAATATTCGCTTTGATACTCTCTACTGGTTCAACTGAGAGATTTTGATGCCCAAACTTTCAACTTTAGTGCACGTGTGTCCACAATTTTTTACGATTTGTTATTATTATTAATTTGTGCTCCGGATCAACTGTATTCAGTCAACGGTAGCAGCCTCAGTCTTAGCTATGGATTAATTCTTGATGATGGCACGCTGTTGCTTGCTCGAAGAGACGAGCCGTCATATAACTCTATATCTGGGCTTTAATTATTGAGGAAGATAGTGCGTCACATAATCAAGGATTATGCTACTAGCTGGAGTATTGGCAATCTCATTTTAGTTTTGTTCCTGCAAATTTTTCAAAAAAATTTGCATTTATCTCTTATTTTATTTTTATTTTCTCTATCCTATCATGAAAAATTGGCCTATTTTATATTTTATATGTGATAGAATTTATTGTTCAATTATCCATTATTTAACTAAAAACATTAAAACAAAAAAAAAAGATTAGCGTCCACTAACATCCTTAGAACGCATGTTGTTGTGGGAAATTGATCTTAAAAGATTTTTATGTGTTGTTGTGACACATATTGTAATGCCTACTACAGAACTCATTTTATTAAAAAAAAAATAAAAAACACCTCAGAACAAAATATATAAAGATGGTCATATGATGGTTTGTTCACTTTGATTGTCCTACGAATATCTGGGAATCTGGAACTATACATTAATCAAGACCTCATTTTCCAAGCCAAAACATTTCTTCTAAGCAATTCGTTACACATGATACGAATCCGTATACAGTTCCGTATTCATCAAAACATTTTTTAAAATGTTACGATTCAGTTAAATAAACTTTTTCTCTTTTAATTAAATCTGTTTGTACAGACTTCAAATCAAATAATTTCCTATACATAATATTATCTTGTTTAACAATCCAGCAAATTCTTTTCAACCTTCAATATTTAACTCTCTTATATATTATTCACACTCAAATTGTATCACGTTGTTCTAAAATACCCCAAAAAAATCAACTTGTGCAAATCATAAATTCTCTATAAGGATCGAATTATATAAGATTATCAGTTGAATCAGAAAAATATTAATAAAAGAGACAATTACACAATTCAATACCAAACGTCCTTCACATTTTTTTTAATATTTTCTTTATTCATTCAATTTGTTAACTTTTATTATTGTTTAGAAAAAAATGTTTACCGGATATTCCTTGATATTACATTCACTTTAAAATTTGTCAGTATATTAAACATAAACATATTTTATAATGATTCTAACAACGGACTTTCTTCTTTCCATTGAATAAAAAATAAAAATGTTAGACAATGGACGTAATTAAATAGTTAACGAAATATTATTTAATCATAAAGAAATAGAGGTATGATAGCAATAAACATGATCATAATGCTTTTGTTGGCGTTTAGATGAAAATAATTTCTTTTCTATTTATTTTGAATAAAAACGAGAGTTGATTGATAAATTGTTATTCATACGATCCATCAGTATTAATTCTGTAACTGTGAAGTGATAAATTGTTTTATCACTTTACTGCAAAAATATGATTTCTAATCTAAGTAAGTGAAGTAAAAAAGTAGGGTCTGCGTCGGACCAGACGGTGGAAGTTATAATTCTTTGGCCATTCGCTCGCACACACGCACACAGACAGACAGATAGGATACATTAAAAAAAAAAATAACAAAAAAAAACCAAAATATTATTCAAAAAAAAAAAAAATATTATTCAAAAAAAAAAATATTATTCAAAAGAAAAAAATATAATACAAAAAAAAAAAATATTGTTCAAAAAAAAAGCAAAAAAAACATATTGTTCAAAAAATAAATAAAAAAAAATATTATTCAAAAAAAAAATTATTATTCAAAAAGTATAAGAACGGATAATCGTCGATTTTTCTTAGTTTTCTTAGTCAAAAAATAAAAAAAAAAATATTCAAAAAAAAAAATATTATCCAAAAAGAAAAAAAAATATTATTCAAAAAAAATATTATTCAAAAAACTAATAATTATTAATTACTAGAAGGTACCCGCACGGCGATTTCCGTGCTTCCCAGATAAAGTGGTGGAAAACTGTTTTTTTTGAGTAAATTCTCCTGTAGTTTTTTTTAATGTCATTTAATTTAACTTATTTTATTAGTAATATGTATATAAAAAGTTTGAAAAAAATGTAATAGTATCATTTTACAGTCAGCAAAAGCCATTAAGTAAATGTCTCTAAAGCTATAGATAAATTTACATATTAAATGTATGTTAAAATTAAAACACATTTGACAGACAAATAATAATTAAATAATTTTTATAAATGTAGATGGCAAAAGATTAAGGTTAGAAAAAAGTTAAAATTTTATTCCAAAGATTTAATTCAAATAATTCAATGTGTCACGAACAATTAGGTGAGCGTAAATATATTTGTTTATTGGATGTCACAATTGTCAATTAGTTACTCCGAAACCACCGTACTCGTCATACAAAATAGGTACACTGGTTCATTGCTATTGGTTTAGCGTCCTATTTCATGTAGACTTATAATCATTTATCAATCCAGAAATTTTGCTGTTCTGAAGAGGGTCGTATTGCAATTTACAAATATATTTTATCGATTGTCTGCAATACTCTTCTACATTGATGCATACGCCGGCCGGTTAAAGAATACCACCATTTTTAGTGAATATTTTCGTTTAATGGGTTTTATCGCTTTATAGTCATCGTCTTATTTCGACATTCCTTCCCACAACTTAAAACAAAAATTGGAAAAAATAATAATAAGACTAATTTCATTTGTAAATTCAGACTTATATATTATTATTAAAACAGTCAAATCACACCATTTGTTAACATATTTGCATATATTTTATAGATCCCTTGCAATAACAATAATAGTTTTGAAAGTAATGGAGAAGCATATTTCACTCAATAAGTAAAACACTTTAAACCTGTAGCTTTGATATTGTTCATAATCTTTTTCTTCGGTACTAAGGTTCCAGTGCAAATTTTTGGTTAATCAATGTTTCTAAGAAGAGGAAAAGAAACGTCAATTTCCAATTTTTGGAACATGTGAGGGCAGTTTTGCTAATGCAAGCAGGTTTGTTTAATCATATATAAGCAATGCTTAAATGTATCGTATTGGTGCTATTTGTTGTAAATTAGAAATATGTACTTGTTAAAAAATAATTTTACATAATTTTCATATAAATGTACATATTTGTTTGTCACATTATACATTAACTATTCCTTTTAATGATAATTCCGAAAAGTGAAAAAAAAAATTGATCAAAGATAACTAAGCGAATAATGTTTTATTATTATAAAATATGATTGATTTAGTAATTTCGTCTTTATTACCATACAGCATAAGGTTGATTTACTAATTTCGTCTTTATTACCATACAGCATAAAGGTTAAAATATAATTTAAACAAGCGTGACGCGGTTTCTCGATTAACACCCCATCAAAATATTTACAACGAGCGCAAAGAAGTATAACTTCAAAAACTGAAAAGATTACACTGACGTTTAGGTTTGTAATATAATAAAAAAAATTCTGTTTTTTTTGTTGTCAATTACAATATGTCAAAAAACTGTTACATCAATGTGATTTGTGGGATTTGTTTTTTTTGTATATTTTTCAATTGCGTTATAATCCTCAAAATATCGATATAAATACGCGAAAATATACGATGCAAAATGACCTTTCAGGTCTGAAAACACACATTCTGGAAAATGTACAGATAAAGTGGAAGCCATCGCGAATCGAAACCGGCATTCTTCAGTTACAAGGGTAGCACTTTTACAAAAATGACAAAATTAGTCAATTATGCTATACCAAAATAAATAGCTTAAAATAGTAAACTACGTCCCAAGGTGATAAAAAAGAAGATTATTGCATGAACAAAGAAATTAATAGTGAGAGCAATAATATTGAATACAATAATTTTTGTGATAATGTCAACAAATTATCTCACAATAATCTGGGGTACAGGATCTAAAAAATTAATTAATTGCAAATTCTATTAAACAGAGCAATAAAAATTATCAAAAAAACACCCATGTTAACACCAACCATTTATTTGTATTCCTCGAACTTATTACCAGTTTCAAAACTAATAAAATATGAAACTATTATATTTATATAGAAACTAAAAAACAATCTCATTAATCATAAATTCTCTTCTCTTAATTATTGTTTTCAAAAATTCACTTTTAAAACACTTTTAATTGCAATCAAAATAACCAAATTTGAAAGGGAAATTTATAAATTTTGATGATTTTACATGCACAAATTTTGACGTTTAAGGAAAATACTCTATAAATAGTACTTGAATATTACCTAAAAGAAGGAGTAAAAGAGAAGATTGCATAAAACATACGTCGTTATTCACATTGTTATTTCGATACATTTACTAAAAGAAAACTATTTACGAAGCCACCTTATTCCATCTACCACACAAACATCTTCTTGTTGGTTTATTAACACGTGAAACACGCACAGAATTTATGAACACCCTTTTCTTCATTTAAGAATACAAGCAAAAAGAACTGGAGATGTTCATGTATTGCAACAATTTATTTCTTTCTCTGTTTTATTAAACGTTAGCAATTCTTTGTGTTTCATTTTTATTAAAAACAGGGAAAATAAACAAAATTCGAATCGTTGTAAATAGAATGCAAATAATTAAAAATAAAAACTATTATAACCTTGATGCTTCGAGTGGGTCAAAGAAAAAAAATCAGGTGTACCGGTGATTATTAATAGAAATGTTGATATTTACAGTTTTCAAATTCGTATCTCTTTTGTTTTGTTTTTATATATTAAAACAAAGGAACACAATATTATCTAGGTATGGATGATGCGAATACATAACAATAATAAATTCAGAAAATCATATGTTTGAAGGGGCGATCAATAGGTTCTTTGTATGGTGATCTGTTAAATGCAAAACAAAATTATGCAAAACATGTAGTTTGTTAGCTCAAGGATGGAACATATAAACTGTGTTAACGGGAAGCTGGTCTTTGCTATTAGTGCAAATTTTGGTTGTTTGAACTGTCAAGCCCTAGATTCCAGTTAAAACACCTTATACAGAACCTGTTATGATGCGATAAAATAAACCTGATCTGAATCATATTTGAGCCATGACAAATTTCCGTACTGGTCGTTTTCTGTGCACGTACACATTAAACTATTTATATGCTAAAACTCTTTCAAATATTAGATTGCCTTTAATGTAAAATTTATACATATACCAAACATATTTATACATATACACAGTTTTTCATCTAAACACGAACAACAAAATAAGTTTATTCAGTCTGTAAGAATATTAAATTTAACGATCCAAAAATTTATAATTTAAATTGAAAATATAAATTTGATGTTTTAATTAATTTTTAATTCATTAATAAATAGTTTTTTTTTTCAATTACATATTTTGTTGTAATGATGCACTAAAATAAACCACTACTGTGGTGAATTCATTTTCCGTCGGTTGGAGTTTGTGGTTGGTGAAGCTAGTCGAAAACTTAACGAATTCGATGTGTTTCACCAACTATAAATACCAGCCGATAGAGGTCCTTTTTCTCTTAGTCTATTTTCATTTTCCTATTGGATTCGTTTATTTGTCTTATTTTTGACGTCTACATGTGAACTTGTGATTGGATCTTCATTGAGGAATCTTTGAATGGTTGAAATAAAATTATTAAATGTTTAAAAATTATTAATTGAGTGATAAAAAGTGGTTAGAGGAAGGTTAAAAGAATTTTTGGCGGTTCCGTGTGCGGAAAATAAACGAACAGGAAGAAACAAATTTCCAATCAGAAAAGATTATCAGCAGGAACAAGAAAAAAGGAAATTGTTTCACTATTACTGAATTATCAGCCAGACGGGAGGACACGATGATATAAGGTGTCGCTGGACGATGGGGAGGTGGGCTCCGGATCCATTATGGGGCGGGTACCGTCATATATATGTATTTATATAGAAATATGCGTGCATGAATGTGAGATGGTATATAAACGTGTGTGTGTGTATGTGTGTGTGTGCGTGAATGTATGAGGTGCGAGAGCGTGTGAATGTGTTAGAATTAGGGGGTTGGACGTGGTGATCGCGGTTTTTTTCATGTATGGGGTCGCCAGAGTCTCCTTATTTCACTTGTTTTTTTCTTTGATCCGTTTATATTTTGAAATACGCGTACTGTACTGATTATTTGTGCTGGAGTAGCAGGTTTTTCCTCTTCGATCCCACAGACTGAAGCTAGTTTGGGGCTTAAAAAATCTCTAGGTGCGCGGCCTGAAATACCACTTCATTGGTTATCCAATGAAGCAGTACTCCATTACAAACCTCAATGGTTCTGTATTTTATTGGAATTTCTACAAAAGACACATGTTATCAAATTTTGGTCATAACAATTGTAAACATGTGCAGGCCATATTATTTTTAACTTTATTTTCATATATGTTACTCTTTCCACAACCTCTTGCCAAACATTTAAAGAAAGTCTGGAAAAAATAGGTTTGGTAGACCTGGCCCTAGTTTTATTTGCCAGACTTGGCCCCAGGACATCAGTCCAAGTTTGACCGTTTGAAAATGTTGAACCTGGCCCAACCCCCAAAGCTATGGTGTAGGCTTGGCCCAGGCTTGACCCCTTAGTTTTTCCTTACCCGGGAAGGTGTTAGATTGCATAAAATTACCAAACTAAAGTTTATCCAACATATATGGAAATTAGATGAGCACGTTCAATGGCATTTCAGTTGATAATTGTGGCTACTTTTTATATCACAATTATTACGGGAAGGTGAAATATTTTTCTGTGAATGTGCGTTTACATTTAATTGATGCAGTTGAAGAGTGGAAGAAATCAACAAAAACAAATTTGCGTATTCCTAGGTTGATGTCTTCACCATTACAGGACAGGACTAAAGAAGGAGAAAGTAAAAATAAATGTTAATCCAACGGATATGGGAATCTTTAGATAAGCACATTCAATGGCATTTTGGTTAATAATTGTGGCTCCTATTTACATTACAATTATCAGGAGAAGATGGAAGATTTTGCTATGAATGCGCGATTACATCTACGTGTCGCGGTTGAAAAGTGGAAGAAATTAACAAAAACAAATTTGAGTATTCACAGGTTGAGGTCTTGATCATTACACGAAAGGAGAAGCACCAGTGGGCGATATTTGTTCTGAAAATTACAAGAATGTATGTTTGTGAAAAAGGAAACAACCCAAACCTTGAGATAAAGAGTCTCATACTCTAATGACCTAAATCCCGGAACTAAAGAAAAGGTACAGTAAACTTGCAAAAATATAACTTAATTCCTATAAAGGTGTGAAAAATCAGCAAGTTCAAGTAGAGAAAAAGTTAACAAAAAGTTACAAAAAGTCTAGAATGTTGAGAATAAAGTGATTGGTGTAGGTGTTTAGAAAAGGTCAGTCACAGCAACCTGAATAGAATTCTCGAAGGCCATAGCAATTAGTTTACTTGAGTATAACACGTGGTTGTCCTGACCTCATTGAGAACCCGTAAACTGCCTGAAATCACCATTACCTAGATGGTAAACCATCTGGGATCAACAAGGTCCTTCTCATGTTACTTAACCACTTTTTACCTCCTCGCAGCAGTCAAAAGTTTCCATCCAACTAAAGTACGGGCGATCGTAAATAACGTTAGGAATTCGCCTGAAGTCTTATAGATATAATATGGCAAAATGGCAAAAAATACTGCATAAAATACACAAATTGTTTGTACGTCTAGGGCTTACCCATTCCGCCTGCCACCACCCAGAACAACAACTACAAAACATATTAAACACAAATTTTGCCTTTTCATCTAGGACTTCTGCATTCTTCCTTTTAAACTAAAAATTTGGCAAGGTAGAATGGTTAGAGGTCTTCCGAACGACTATTTATTTAAAACTTCAACAGTTTTAAGTCCTATCGTTTGAATTTGTTGAAACTCGGTACATAAGTGTCACATAGTTTGATAAACATTTTAGGATAAACTGGGCGATGGTAGATGAAGAATGTATGTCCTAACATTTGAAATTTTGATAGCTTCAATTCTTGTCATTTGGTTTTGATCCTCATGAAATCGAGACCATAGCATCTCTGATGTTGCAAAAATCTATTCAAAACATTTTGGAAATAATATGAATGTGTGAACATTTCTCTTACTTACCTTACTTACCTTAACATATTCTAATTTATAACCTGTTGCAGCCACCGTTTAACGAGCGCTACAATCTAGCTTATCATCCCGTTGTTCATGAAAAAATCCTCATCCTTACATATAACATGATTTCGTTTGTAAATTCTAAAAAACAACAGAATGAACAGAAAGTCAATCACGTGACCCAAGAATATTCCAAACACCTTGTTAAAAAAGAACATAACTGAAATAAAGGGAATACATTTTAGACAGTATCGAATTTTTCTTCAAATTTTCGGAAAAAAATTGGCAGAATAATGAAATTATATTTTATCATCATGGCGCAGTTATTTGTATTCAATATTACAAAATATAAATATTTTAATTTTGTCATTTTAGTAAATAAAAACTTATAATTTTTATTTAAATTTTAGAATAAAAATAATTTTCCTATTACAGAAATATCATTTTTCGACAAAATATTCTTTTAAATCTTAGTTTTGACTTAGCTAAAAAAAATCCATTCTGTGTATTCCAAAATATTAAAAGAATAATCGTAAAAAAGCAAAGTTTACAATTTTATTTTATTCGAGCGCTCATTTCACTCTGCAAAATAACATCCCCAAGTTAAAATGTTTATATTTTTAATATTGTTCTTACTCATAGGAGTAAAATTTTAATAAGGTATTACATATATAAATTTAGTTCAGACATGTAAGAAACCCAAATTTTTATTCTACGACTAAATTTTTGACTCTACAACAAATATTGAAAAAAGTACTTTTTTATTCGCCTAGGTATTAAAGTGTTACTTTATTACTATGATTTGCGGCTGTAAAGTGTCACATTTTAACCATATATTTTGCTGTCATAGTTACGTCCAAAAAAGTAAAAAACATTTGTATGTATTTAAATTCTATAAAAAACAGAAATTTTTATCAAAGCAACCTTTATATTCAAAATTTCATTATCCAATTAAAATTATAGAGCAAAAGCCTCCGCGACGGCCAGACCTTCGTTATTTTATAAAAGCTGAAAGTTTCTCTGCGCATACCCCCTACTCAGGTAGGAACGATTAGTGACATATGAAGTTTGGATCATGGTGGCTTTGGCAGGGAGCAGGTAACAAAGGGGCCTCCAAAGCTTCGTGAAAGTATAAAAGGTAATTTTTTTTATATATTCTACGGGATAGTATTAGAAGTCACGCCATCCATTGCCAGACACGTACTATCGTGGTAACCCCCTGCCGGACACCCTTAAATTTTAACAAATTGATAAAGTTTAAGGGTGTCTGGCAGGTGGTTGCCATGATAGTAAGTGTCTGGCAATGGGTGACGTGACTTCTAATACTATCCCGTAGAATATATAAAAAAATTACCTTTAATAATTTCACGAAGCTTTGGCGGCCCTTTTGTTTCCTGCTCCCTGCCAAAGCCACCTGATCCAAACTTCATATGTCGCTATCGTTCCTACCTGAGTAGGAGGTATGCGCAGAGAAACTTTCAGCTTTTATAAAATAACGAAGGTCTGGCTGTCGCGGGCTCTTAGTCTATTATTATTATTATTTGTTGTCATAGTTATACAATTATTTTGAAAAAAATAGCAAATATTTTGTCAAAGACTACTTGTTCAACATATTTTCATTTCAAAATTTATGCAAAATTATAACTTTGATTTAGAATAAACAATTTTTTTTAAATATTTTGCTAGTGGCGAAAAAAAAATAGTATCACCCAAAGTAGCACCCACATGAAGTTCAAAATAGCTTACGTCCGTGCTTCATATCTTTAGCTTTACGTCCTTGCATCATAATGTACTATCATTAATTATATATTCCAGCATCCATACTACCAACAAAAATGTAAACCAAATAAATCAATTTTGTTTTCATATCGGTCGTACCTTTTGTACTGTTGTTTATTTTACTTCGGTCGTTTGTTCTAAACAAAAATCAATCTGCGTTCTGCAATCATATTTTTGCTGTCGTTCATTCGTCTTTTTTTTGTTTGATTTATTTTTAGCAAATAATTTTTTTATTTTTGAGTTACCCATTCAAAATAATTTTTTTTAAACTGCTTACTGTGTGAGTTGTTTTTACAGTAGGTTGTAATGAAAATCTTCTTAACATTTTAAAGAGTGCATTTTTGTGTGAATCGAAAGCAAAACAATGGGAAAGAAGTTTATTACACATAAAAAAATTTCATTATTACATCATAGATTAGTGTCCGATGAGCGACCTTTATATTACTAACTGAACGATTGGCCACAGTTTACTGAAGTTATTCATTCAATAACCATCGGACGTTTACGACCGACACATTACTATATGTTATTACGATAATTTATTCATAATTCGTTTTAATCATATTTTGAAACAGAAATAAAAACACGTGCATACTACACTATAATACTACATATGGTGACCCCCGCGTGAAAATTGGGTTACATTATGCTTTAGGTAATTTATTTTATGCTTTTTGTTATAAATAATGCTTTTTTGTTAGAAAATATAGAACTCTCAGTTAAATAGATTTGACGGTTAGATTAAATGCTAAGGAAAAAATAATAGTGCCAAATTTAAATACAAAATAGGTCGTCATCAATAGGCATATTAACTGATCTTACTACGTAGGAATATTGTAGCTCTTTGCTGCCTAGATCGAAACATAGGAAACTTTTGCAATATGTTCCAATTACAAACTTACAGCGGTATGAACGTAATGATCATCTTTAAAATGGTTATAAACACAGAAACAGGCTAACTCGATAAGGTTATGTTATACGAACTTGATGCTAGTTCAGTTTCCTAAGAGTATAATTAGGGTTCCGTACTTTAAAAAAGTAAAAACGGTACCCTATAGGCAGAGCCGGGACGAGGCTCAATTACGCCCTACGCAAGCATAACATTTGAAGCCCCTACCGCACTCTCCCCTCTACAGAGTTGGTTTGTTTTAAAAACTGTTTAAAACAATGTTCAAAACAAATTGTTTAAAAAAAAAACAATGTTTTAAAAATTGTATTTTTAAAAAACTTAATGTTACTTATTGGCTTTCTCTGAGAACTGTTGTATAATGTCGTATTTTATCGTTTTCAATACATTTACACCAACATGGTACAACAGTGCTGGCGGATCTGGTATTCGATTACCGACAAACGTTCGATGGAGAATCACTTGCAATTCGTTAAATTTCTAAATAAAAAAATGGCAAATATGTGTCATTACTGTGAGTCAAAAGGAACATTATAATTAGGTTTCTTTGGTATTTTTTTGTATTAAATTTCTAGATACTACGATGTGTGAATTCATAGGATGAGAGAGTATTTCGTCAACATCTAAGTCAACATTCTAATCAACATCCTAAGTCACGAGTGTAAAGTCATTATTGATTGTTGCCAATCAATGCGAAACTTAATATCTGACGTAAAGTCAATATGTTGTTATATTTTTGGTTAGGAAATATAGACAACATTAGGGAATTTTTAATTTCGGATTGGTTTTTGTGAACAATTAAGCTTAAGTACATATTGGAAATCACTTGAATTTTGCAATTCGAAATAACTTTTCATTTTCTCTAAAATTCCTTTAGAAAAAATTTTGTTGTGTTTCGTGTCAGGATTCGAACTACATTCATCAGAGACACATTGTTCAAATCCCGTGTGTCTTACACAATTTAGCCAAAGCGGCGATGACGAAACATATTTTAATTTTGATGTTCATATAATTTCTAAATTGAAACTTCATCATTTTTCATATTTACTTAAGTTGAATTTTTCATCTATGATTACATATTGAAAATTGTATTCCTTTGGTATTTTTTTTTTCTATTAATTATAATTAGGCTACATATTTTATCACATTGACTTGAACTAATATTTTCCATTAGATTAATTTTTTAACAAAAAGTGTTGGGTTAAAAAATTTACAATATGTGTCAGAACAACACATAGATACCTTTTAAGACGTAGGTTCCACAACTACATGTGTTTTGAGATGTTGATGAACGATTACTTTCAACTTTTGGTGATTGGACGCCCCAAGACAATTAAGTCTGGCAAAGCATTCCGTTTGTACGATGCACGGACAAAGAATCCTCTGCATTCTGTCACTATGACAGTGAATGATCTCAACAGTTGGACTGTTTGCACAAACTGATTGACGTGTAAATCAGGAAAAAGAATTTGATTGAGGCTTGATAGATCCGATTTCAAATATTATTTGAAATCGGATATAAAAATTTGTACCAGATACTTAACATGGAATTGATAAAAAAGGCTGAGAACTGAGAATATTAAAACCAGTCGCAAGTGCTTGGGAAGCAAATGAATGTAGTCTTAGCCAATAAGTAATTTGGAAACAGTTACGACATGATTAGGATTTTTTCGGTCATTTTGGCAGCCTTAGCGAATAAGTACGAATTTGGAAACAGTTACAACATGATTCGGATTTATTTGCCCTTGTGATCAGTGTTGCAAAAGGAAAAAAAAAACGTAACGTTATGCGTTTGGTTTTTATAGCATTATATTTAATTTTGCGAAGTAATTTGAATTTTTTAAATTCAAAGTTATGGTTGGAAATATCACAAAAAAACTCTACTTTTCTCTTTTACGTGTTTCGGTTGGAATTCGAACTCGTTACCTCCATCAGTGCCAGAGTGATTTCAAATCCTTTGGGGTAGAAAAGCTATCCTCACACAGGTTGAATTCTCAACTGTCATTAGACTCCTATTTTTCGGAAATATTTTAACGTTATTTTGGGTTTTTTTTCCATAAATTTCTAGACTGCACTATTGTGTGAATTCATAGGATGTGCAAAATTTCTATTATAGTCAACATTCTAAGTCACGAGTGTATAGTCATTATTGATTGCTTCCAATTAGGGTTTCTCAAACGGGATCCCGGGGGTAAATTTTCATCCCGTTTTCCCGGGATTTCATCCCGGGATCCCGGGTATCCCGCAAATTTTTATTAACATATTTTTTTACTTTTTTCAAAGATATTAAAAATTTTCTCACTTGAAAATCGAGTAGTTTTTAATTCTTTTCCCCTCTGTAGTAATTCAAAATTAGGAAAATGTTTTTTGACACATATGGTGTCATGATTTTTTGTATGGTTTTTTTGACACATATGAATACAACAAATCAAAACCAATAAAACTTAAAATAGGTAGATTTTTCTGAAAAATCTACCTAAAACTTTCCCTTCATTTCTCGTAATTTATGTTTAATGGTTCTCTTATGAAGGCGATTAATAGAGGAACGAAACATGTTTACAATGTGATTTACAATGTCGTCTGGATTTATTTCATTGGTAGCACGAGTAACTGAGTTTGAGCCATCCAGCTTCCGAAGCACATTCAAAGCTGCCCAAATAGAATGGGAAAAATCAATATTTTCAACAGCGTTAATCCACTTTTGTTTCCTCGCGGTGTCCAGTGAGTATATTAAGTCATCAACCACGCCTGCCTCACCACTACTAAGGTGCTCCTCAAATAATAAATATATCGCTCTCTACTCCAACCAGGAATGTATTCTTCACCGGAAGTCTCTTGGGATGCATTTCTTTGCAGTTAAAATTATGGTTCCTACGAACCTATAGTAATTTTTAGGAATGGGTTGGATCTAGTGAATCACTGCATCCAACTCCGACCCATATTTAGTCCAGCCAGTTTTGATAAAATTGCATCTAGCTTGAGGAGTAGAGTTTACTTGTGGGATTTGGATACCTACCTCAAAAATTACAGAACGATGTTGAGAGCGTGGCAAACCTGGTAGGACAGCCCTAGATATTGCAATAGTGTTACTTTGTTCGTATTTTGTGGAAAAACAGAGGTCGGGATTGTAATAACTTGGCCATCTAGCAGATCTAAAAGTTTTCATGTCTTTCGTATCATATACCAGGAACATGTTGTCGGCTGGTCCCGTCAGTTAGTTGTATGCCATTGGGATTCTTATTTGAGTAGGACCACTGATTGTGGTTGACTATTAAAGTCACCAACCTATATTGCTGGGTGGTGAAATAATGGTAGAGTATCAACTGGCCACGCTGTATTTAGGGGCATGTTTACGTTAACAATTTTCGTGATCGATATATCAACAAGAATAAGATGTATATCGTTGTCCGTCTGGTGTAAGTATATGGGTGCAGTTCCTGATTTCTGACTTAATATACGTTCCAGATCCATACGTTTGATGGTAAATAACACTAATTAGTTTATAACCAACAATTTTTCCTATAGAGGTAAGTTGATCTTCATCTGTTGCATGCGTTTCCAGCCAGAATTACAACGTTGATATCGAAATAATAACTTTAATACTCTTTCTAAACGTTCAGTTTTTGATTTGCTAATGCTTTCAATGTTCAATTGCAAAATACGGACTGAGGGTCCAATATTTTTTGTCTTATGGTGCTGAGAAGTACCGTTGTTATTGTGATTTTGGTTTGATTGTATCACAGAACATGTATCATATGACGTTAAAAACATCACAAAAGAATTGGTAATTTTTGAAGCAACTAAGCAGAGTAGAAATAATTTAGATTATATAATTCACTAATGACTATCACACCGACATCAATTGAATCGGAAAGAGCTTTTTCTGTGGCAGGACGTTTCGTCACGAAAATTCGGACAAAATTGAGTGATGGCGCCATTGACAACCTAGTTTTTTGAAAAACTATTTAAAAATTAGTATTATGAGTTTATTTTTGTTTTGTTTTTATGTATTATTTTATATTTAATTTTTGAAGTTTTTCTAATTAAAAATAATGGAAATTTAAAAATCAATAGCACATTTTTTGTGCTGTTTTAATTTTACACATTTTTCTACCACCTAATTAGAAAAATCTAGCTTTTAGCGTTTCCCGGGATTTCCCGGGATCCCGGGAATTTAACATTTTTTGTCCCGGCTTCTCGGGATTTGAATTTCTACGGGAAACTACTTCCAATCAATCTGAAATCAATGAGCGACACTTGGTCAATTATTTTATATATTGATTGGTTTGCATATTAGACAACATTTTGGGGAATTTTAATTATTCGGGATTTTTGTGAACAATTGTACTCAAGTATAACTAAGGAAGTAATTTGAAATTTCCAATTCAAAAGTATGGTTGGATATATATCAGAAAAAAACTCTGTTTTGTTTTTTACGTGTTTCGGTTGGGATTCGAACTCATAACCTCATCAGTGCCAGAGTGAGTTCAAATCAAAAATTTAAAAAATGCTCATTATTTTGTCACAAATATCAAAAAGTTTAACTACCAAAATCTATAGTTAAAGCGTGTACATAAATTGAAAAAGAGCAGATAGGTTGGATTTTATACAACCAATATTTGCAAGATCATCCAAAAAACGAAATAAAATATTTACGTGAATTGTGATGAATGTGATGAATTGTGTGAATTGTGATGAATTTTTAAAAGGTTACTATATCCGAATGCACTTGTTAATGAAAATTTCATTGTCTTAGAAAATAAAGAAAATTAATCGGCATCACTTTTATCGAAGAAATTTGCCACTAATTCCAATTTATTTGGATTAAAAGTGAAATAAAGTAATTTGTATTTTCTGTTGATCAATCTCAACGACCGTCAGATTAAGAGCATCTTCTTTAAATTTTGCTCGGTACATAAGAAACTCCTAAGCCGATTTTATACGGAAAAAGATGGGCAAGTAGTTTTTATTAATCAACCAATGCATGATATAGTTTGAAATACCTATGAAAAAATCTTTAGTATATTTGAACATACAGAGTTTCTTCAGATAATCTAGGGAATCATGAGAATCTTGAAAATATGAAGAGAATCTTGGAATTCTCTATAGAATCTTTCTTCTTCTCCCTTGCTTTATTATTCCTACAGTGACTAATTACAATAAGAATAAGAATCCGGATTATTTGGCATTTAGCCTTCAGGGTTAGCATTAGAGAATCTTTATTTTAATCTCTAGAGAATCTTTAAATACTAGAAAATTTAGGATACCTATTTTCTTTGTGATTTTCCACTCCAATCAGATATTTTAATTTAACCTTCACGTGAACAGTATCTACCCGGGTAGATATCACGGTTTTTGTAATTCAATAACTTTATGAGTTTTTAACCAATCATCATGCCTGTTCAGCCATGTGACTATAATGTTTAAATTGATTTCGCAAAATCTGAGGAAAAAATATTTTGGACTTCCTTTTAACACTTATTTTGGATTTTTATGGTTTTTTTACGCAAGAAAACAATATCTACCCGGGTAGATATTTTTTCCTTGGGTTTTATATGAACATTTTTACTGGTCAATGTGAAAAACAAGTAACTTTATTTTTAAATATATGCTTTTATTGTATGCTTACACAAAAGTAAAATAAATACACAGTTACGTTTGTTGATATTTTGATTTATGTAATATCTACCGGGGTAGATATTGTTCCTTTCAGCCGCTAAAAATATCCGTTCACGCGAAGGTTAAACCAAAAAATGAACGAACCTTTGTAGTATAAAATAAATTAAAAACAAAAAAAAATTCACAATTTCTGCGCCCTTCAAATAAAACGCCCTAGGCGAGCGCCTAGCTTGCCTACCCCTTGTACCGGGACTGCCTGTAGGTGAGACTTCGGTGTCGGTCCGAATTTCTACATATTCGATTTACTCACAAACTATAAGTGCTATCAAGTTGAAATTTTCTACAGTTATTAAGTATTTTCCCACGCCTGCTGATAACAAAAAAATTTCAAATATTTGTTTTTATCTAGAAGATAGTAAAACAAAAGTTTTTTGTAAGGAATCGTGTTTGGTTTAGAAAAATCGAAAAAGATCAAAATATGTAAAAAAAAATTTCATTGATTTTTCGTCTGCTTAGTTTTTTAAATATTGCCAAAAACGAGTGTTTCGAACATTACACAAGAAAAAATTTGAAAAAATTCATGGTTATGCGCAATGTTGTAAAGATTGAACGAAAACTATAGCGGTCGGATCATCATTTCAAATGTTTGAGGGGGTTGAGAGTGGAAATTTTGAAAACAAATTATTTTTGACCTTGTCGAATGGGTTTCATATGAAAGGTGTATTTTTTTCTAGCCCATAACAATTTTTATTGTAGTTTTCGAAAATGCCGCTTTTGATTCATTTGATTAAAATTCTAAAATTGTGTTTTTGTGAAGGACTATTCACGTAAAATAATCGTATAAGAGGATAAATTTTGCTACGTTGTAGGAAATGTGTATTATAGTAAAATATTGAGTCAAACGAATTATAGAAATGAAAAACAAGATCAGATTATATCAAACAAGCTTAACAAGTCAGATGAACTCAACTTCAGACGAAAGGCATTAGGTTGAAAAATTATGCGATAACATACCTGTTTGCTATTCGATATATTATATTATTTAATATGGTTGCGTTGCAAATATTCTTTGTGAGGTTGATCACTAATTACAAACATTTTTGTAATTGTTAAACTATTGAACTAGCTGAATTATAAAATTGTTGCAATCAAGTAAATAGAGGTTGGGGATCTGTTTGTTTTGGCTAGGTCTGATATACAGTACCACTAGTGCAGAAAAATAGTAGCCACCATCACTCCGATTTTAGCTCTGTAGGCAGTCATTGTGAATGTTTGCAACTAGTTGAAGTTCAAACCCTGTTGGTTGATACCGATCTACCCAATGTTCAGTAGACAAATCACTCAACTGTGTTAACAATCCACTCGTTGGCAATAATTTTACCACACTTTTTCCTCCAACTATTCTGATAGGTGACTTTAATGTTGGCTTTAATAAAAATTTTCAAAACGGGCTCTCAAACTATTTTCTACAAAAAAATTTACAAAGAAAAATTCATGAGCCAACAACAGTTGAAGCTACAACAATTGATAATATATTTTCCAATATAAATAATTTATAAGCTGGCATTATTGAACCTTTCTTTAGCCACCATAAACAGCTTTGGGTAAGATGCAACCCAACGTGAAACTTTGCTAACAAAAACTGTTGTTTTTTCAAATATTATATACACGGAACCCTCAGCGAGCGAATTATATTTGCACTTGCCTGACTTTTATTTTATACAACCACTGGTGTTCTGTCTAAAACTTTTATGTCACCAATATTTGCTCTTGGCATGAGGGTTGAACTAATGATTCGTGCGTTAGACGGTATGACAAAGAACATGTCACTAGCAGGATAATGAGCCCATTTTGGGTCCTCATTCTATTTTTATTTCCTCCATTCTATCATGAAATATGATGTATATCATATAGCCTAAATATCCTTGCATATTTTTGTTGCCAAGCAAGCCCAAAAAAAGCTTTTTCCTCTACTGTATATTAAATCATGTCTCCACTCTAAATACCCCACTTTTCTTTTTTTAACTCAAGTGATATGTTAAGTAAAACTATTGCTTCGAAAGTATAAGAATAAGACAATTAATAAAACAAATCTTTATAAAAAAATTTCACACACTCAACTTTACATACTAGTCGATCAGTCTCGATCGCTCACTTACATTTTGATTCCATAAATTCTCCAAAAAATTTAAATTTTTATTCTATTTCTTTGTGTTTGTGTTAATGTTAAAAAAACAAAAAAAAAGTGGAGGAATTATTATTATTATTTTTCATAAATTAAAACAGTTTTCGATTGATTGCCAAAGAGTACGGTCTAAAAGTGATAAAACGTTAAATTTAAAACAAAAAAAAATATTTTCGAAAAGTGTAATTAATTTTTTTCTGTGTTGTTTTAAAAAATTAATTAATTTTTTGTGAATAAAAAAAATTAGTGGCTTTCTAGTGAAATTCAAATTTAAAGTGTAATTATTTTGTTTAATTAAAATTAAAAAAGAAATTTGTTTGATTAAAAAAAATATGTGAAAAAAGAAAATATTAGTTTGATAATTAAATTGTAATTGAAAAACCGTAAGACCTTCAAAATATTCAAAAATAAAATTATAAATTTTAATTTTTCTTCAGAGAATCCTCTCTCTTTTGTTTTTGGTCTTAAAAATAATAATATAAAAGCTGAGTTTGTTGTCTTACTTTTGTGTACGTATTCCTTGTTCTTAATTTAATTTAATTAATTCCAAATTGATTTTTGTATTATTGTTTCTGAAGTTTGCAAAATTTAATAATTGATAATGGCTTAACTCTTAATTATGATTAAAAACTGAGTTTTTGAATTACAGTTTGAAACTTAACTTACCTACGTCAATTTCAAAAGACTTTCTTTTTTTTCTTGTTTCTCTTTTTGGATTGTTTTTATTGCTGTTGTTTATTTTTAAAAGTTGCACGTTTTTCCTTTATATACTCGTATACACAGTGTTGATATGTGGTGGAAAAAATATTTGTTTTGTGGAATTTTTGGTATCAAATATTTGTTTGATGTCGAGAGTGATGTTAAAATTGACATGGATTGCATAGTAATAAAAATCACATATAAGTGAGGTCAATAATAATCATTATTTATGATAAGTTAATTGAGTGTTGTAATTATTAAGAAATGTTTAAAATTTGTTGAATTTGAGAAAAGATAAAATGATTAACTTTGACTTCGTGTTGATATATTAGTGTTTTCGTAATGGTTACTGTTAATTTCTTATGAAATTAAAAAACAAATAAACGTCTTTATATTTTGATTTTATATTTTATAGCTTAATAAAATAAAAATCTTCATAAAATAAGGAAAATACCTGGAGAAATAGTAAAAAGTGTTGAGTAATATGGATTAAAATATGTTTCACAATTTAAATAGCGTTTAAGACTTTGGCTCCACCACAACATGTGCACTGTCAAATGATGCCATACATTTGTTTGCTATGATGGAGTAAACATACAAGACTATGAACAAGGTCTGCTTCTGCGCTACACAAAGTATGAGGCAGTTTAAATCATGTTTCATTTTAGATTAACTAAGACTTTGATGAATCCAAAATTGTTTTTTGAGTTGGATAAACTTGCTAGCTCGAATCATATTTTGCCAAAGAATGACAAAACTCAGATATAGATTATTAAATATAATAATCTAATGAATTAAGAATTTTTGTAAACAGCTTTATTTTAAAATATAAACTCAGACGCGTTTCGGATATATACAATCATCTTCAATGAAAAAATTTATGTAATTGACGAAATTATTTAAAAAACTATTTGTTTCTACTAAATCAAATATAAAAATCAAAACAAAATGAAAAGATTTAAAATTTATAAATTATGACAAGAACAAAAACAATAACAAAAAATATTAATTTATAATTAATTGTATAAAATATTAGAACTAAACAATAGTTGTTATTTGTTGATTTAAAATTAAAGATGTTGACTTCTTATAGTTTTATAGATTTCAAATTCTTCCATTGAACTCATGAGAGGACTTTTGTTACAAAAGTCTAATACTTTAAAATTAATTTCAAAACTTGTATATCAATGATTTTCATTGTTGAGCAAAAACTGATTTTATATTAAGAATGTTATTTCGTTTAGGCAAATGTTCCAAAAATAAGTTTATTAATTTTCTACCTGTTTGGCCTATATAAATTTTTTCACCGGAATCACAATTTATACGATAAATAATTAAATACCAGAACCTTTATTTAGTTTAGGTTTTTTTATACATTAAAAAATTTTTCCACTGAATTCATGATAGTACATTTTTTACAAAAATCTGATACTTTAAAATAAATGCCAAAAATCTAATCAATGAAAATCAATGAGTGATTTTCATTGATTAGATGTTGAGCTAACTTGGTTTTAGATTTGGGTAGCTATTTCTTTTAGGTAAATATTCCAAAAATCTGATGATTAAATTTTATATAGACTGTTAGTTGTTTTGAAAGAAATTTTAAATTTATATTTTTAAATATTTTGATATTTATTATAATTAGAAAGAATAAAAACATAAATTCAAAAATTCTTTCAAAACAATTTACAGCCTATATAAAAGTTTTAAATTTATAGAAAAGTCTAAACTAGAAGAATGCTATGGTTTTTACCGAATAAATTGTGATTGCGGTGAAAAATTACAAGTGGTCAAACTGATAGAAAGCTAATCATCAGATTTTTGGAATATTTACCTAAAAGATTTCTTTTGCAACCTGAATCTAAAATCAGTTTAGCTCAACATCTAATCAATGAAAGTTTTGGCATTTATTTTAAAGTATTAGATTTTTGTAAAAAATGTACTCTCATGAATTCAGTGGAAAATTTTTAAATTTTATTAAAAACTTAAACTAGAAGAATGCTATAGTATTTATCGTATAAATTGTGATTCCGGTGAAAAAATTTATATTGGTCAAACAGTTAGAACATTAATCAACTGATTTTTGGAACATTTGCCTAAACGAAATAACATTCTTAATCTAAAGTCAATTTTTGCTCAACATCTAATTAAAAACATTCATATACAAGCTTTGACATTACAAGGCCATTTTTACCGGGTAAAACCCTTGCTCGTCTGGTTCTGTTGTATCCCTGTGATATCACCAATTAAGGCATTCATTCGCAGGGCAGTGGTTGATTGTCGTACTCTCTCAATTATTATAATGTTGTGTTGTCGCGGTGTTACTGCGTAGTGTTGAGAATGACTGCTCTTCGTTCCTCTTGCCTCAGTCGTTTCGTCATACTTGTAATGATCTCATTCGCTGCTTTGTATTGTCTAGGGCCGCCAATGTTTGGCATAAGCATTGCCAGAGCAGGCCCCGCTCGTTTTGTGTTAGTCACCAACGTACATTATGTGGCCTTTAAAGTTAAGTCTGTGGTCTAGATCAACTCTAAGAAATTTCAGGTGCTACCAACCTAGATATCGATACTTTTCTGCTACTCATTATTGTTGTGGACTGTATTATTATTACGCTGGCTCTGTTTCCTTAGTTTACCTTTTTATTAAACTTTTTAATAAAAGAAATTTATATTTTTTAATTCTTAACAAAAGTTTATTACGATGTTTCGTTCTCAAAATTATAGAAGAGAATTAAATAAAATACCAAAAAACAATCAGCAAACTAAAAGTAGGAAATGTTTACTTAGATTAAAAAAGGAAGAATTCAAATTCAAAAATTAAAATGTACAAAAACACTTCCAGTCTCATATTCCATTCTAAATGTTAACATAACTGACCCCTTGAAAGAGTCAGCTTTCAAAGTTAAATAAAAGTTCGAAATAAAATTAAATATCGATTGGCAGCTTGCCGATCAAAAAATATCGATAGGCAGCTTGCCGACTACCGATCAAAAAATGTCCGGGAGTTAATGGCTCCGGGTCGTTTGGATCGTCAGACATACAAGACAGAGGTCGAGAGTTTAAAATACCCTCAATTTGTATGACAAGGGTTTCAAATTCGTCAATTGTTAGTATTGTGTCTTTCGTGATTCGTTTTAAATGCGCTTTGAATGATTTTACGGATGCCTCCCACAGTCCGCCGAATTTAGGGGAACGTGGTGGAATGAACTTCCAATTCATACGTTCGCTTGTACATAAATTTATAATATATTATCATTCTCCTTTGGAGATTGAAATAAATTATAAAGTTCATGAAGTTCATTTTTTGCAGCTTTAAATGTTGATCCGTTATCAGACCAGAATGTTTCAACTTTTCCACGAAGGGCAACATATCTTTTTAAACAAGCAATAAATGCTTAGGTCGTTAAATCTCGTACTACTTCCAAATGAATTGCCTTGGTGCAAAGACATACAAATGTTGCTACGTACACCTTTTGAAAAGGACCTTTCCGCTGATTTTATTTTTCACATGAAATGGACCGCAAAAGTTCACTCCCGTATTCAGGAATGCTTTAAATGAAGTAAAACGTTCGATCGGTAAATCACCCATGTTTTGCTGCATAGTAGTTGGTTTTACTCGAAAACAAATTACACAAGAGTTTACAATTTGTTTGGCTATGTTTTTTCCGTTAACTGGCCAAAATTTTTGACGCACAAAAGATAGTAGTAGTTGTGGTCCAGCTGGGAAGTTGTTTTGTGTTCCTGATGAAATATTAATTTAGTCATGGCATGTTTTGCAGGAAGAATCATTTGATGTTTGACGTTATAATCTAGTGCTATTGCGTTGTTCAATCGTCTACCTACTCGAATAACTCCATCGTTGTCCAAAAAGGGGCTTAACGCTTTGATATTGCTCTTTTTACTCACTTCGTTGTTCTTCTTCAGAAATTTATTTCTTCCGAAAAATAATCTTGCTGAGCAAGCTTAACCAAATAAATTTCACTTGTGTTAAATTCGCTGGGACACAACGGTTCATTGTTAAGTTCTTTGTAGTTCCGTTTGAGAATATTATAAACCGAAGAACATATGCAATGACACGAGTTAGTTTTTCAAATGACTCATACTTAGAAAAAAGATCACTTGCAAAGTTTGATGTTGTTGAAGCTAGCATTGTTTGTTGTGTGGTTTTCAATTCAAATAAGTGAGGGTCGAAATCGTTAAGTGTCGCGTTTGAGCTTGACGAAATATGGTTGTTTGATTGTAGAATATCAGGACCATTCCACCAAAGTGTGTAGTTTTGTTATCAATTCTTGGATTTAATTAATGCGATTCGCTACAAAAAATTTTAGTTTGTGAGGTGGAGTACTAATCTAACACAAAGTTATAGTTGACAATAGCGTAACGTGGTCAAAGCTTAAATTTACTGCATCGTTAGTTTTGACAGTAATAAGGCCGCGCAAAGTTCTAGTCGAGGCATGGATAGTGTTTTCAGAGGAGCTACTTTGCTTTTGCTACAAAGCAACCGAACTGAGATGTTACCGTTTGAATCAATTGTTTTTATGTAAATACATGCTCCATATGCTTATTGAGATGCATCACTAAATCCGTGAAGTTTCTTTCGAATAATTACGTTTGATGATGTATGTCCCATTACGTTTCGACTAAGTTGAATTTGTGACACAGAAATTAAAGCTTCTCGGTATTCTGTCCAGATTTGTTGTATCTCTTCCGGTACCAAATCGTCCCAATGAAGTTCAGCTAACCTCAACGATTCTATGATTAATTTTCCTTTAATAACAATAGGAGAGAAAAATCCAAGAGGATCGTAAAACTTAGTGACTTCGGAAACAATAGTTCGTTTCTTTAATTGTTTGTCACTGTTGACATCTGGTGGTATAAAAGTAAAAAAGTCTTCTTCGGGTTGCCAAAGTAAACCTAAAGCTTTCATACAGTTTCTGTTGCTGAATTCATTACGTTTCAGTTCTCCACGATACTGAAGAGGAATGTTTTTAAAAGACGTTTGTCGTTCGAGCACCATTTGTGCAATTTAAATCCTCCACGATTCCATAATTCGATTAAATCCTGCTGTAATGATTCCGCTTCCTCAATAGTGTTTGTTCCTGTAATTAAATCATCAACAAAAATCGTTTAATACGACTTTTGATGCAATCGGAAAATGTTCACTTGCATCATTTGCTAACTGGTTAAGTACACGGCTAGCTAGATACGGTGCAGAAGCGGGACCGTATGTAACCGTTGTTAGTTCATACGTTTGAATCGGTTCGTTTAAGTTTTCGCGCCATAATATACGTTGAAGTCGAGTTTGATTTTCGTTAATTTGTACCTGAATTTGTGTAGTCGAAATCGTAGCATGATTTCAAATAAATCATCTTGTACGTTTGGTCCTACCAGCATCATTTCGTTCAGAGATTTTAATGAAGTTGTTTTTGCTGATGCGTCAAAGACGCATGATGTAGTACGTGATGTAGTACGATGGTACCTGTTTATCGTCAATGTGAGGATCGATAAGTTTCATATGATTCAGTTCATGGTACTCGTTTATGAAATCTACGTATGTTTTTTTTCAATTTTATGTTCGAGTTCAATTTATTTTCCAAATAGTTAAAACGTTTCATTGCCATTTGTTTTCAATTCCCAATTTGATCTTTATTTTCACGAAGTGGTAAAGACACCGTATATCGCCCTTTCAGATTTCGAGAAACTGTTTGTACAAAATGAGCATCACATTTCTTTTCTTCGTCGGAAAAGAATTTTTTGAAGAATGTTTTCAATTTCCCAGAATTTTTTGATCATTTGTTCGATATTGTCATTGTTTTTTGATACCGGTTTTGTTTCGAAAAGAGCAGAGTTTTGTTCGAATTTTCCAAATACTACCCAACCAAAGTACGACTCTTGAACCATTGGAAGATGTCGACTTAGTTCTATTCGATTCGGTAGTAAAATTGTTGGAAACAGTTCAGCTCCAATTAGGATCTCGAGCAGAATTTTGTCAGGGCTCAATTAAGGTCCTGATCAGGTTCGCCCTAGTCCGGATCAGGCATTGGTAGAGCAGCCTGATTGGGCTCTGATCATGAGTGTAACGCTTTTGCCTTATCAGGTCCTGATTGGTATTACCGGATCAGACCATGATTGGGATAATCGGATCAGGCCCTGATTGGAATATCCGGACCAGACCCTAATATATATTTATATATTATATACATGAATTAATCAAATTAAAATAAAAAAATAACAATGGAAAAAATTAAAACATATATACCACCTCAATCACTATTATTATAGTCTTTCAGCTGAGAAGCGACAACTAAAACATACATGAAACGATTTTAACTATATATTTCTAAAATGGATAGTGAGATTCTAGTGAATTTTAAACAATTGAAATTTCAGCCAAATGTGAATTTCAGTCAAATACGAAAAACCTGATCAGGGACGGATATATTCAAATATGGTTAACCGTAAAAGGGTATTCTAAATCAGGCCCTGAACAGACCCACATCAGATTGCCCTAATAGGGATTGCTCTTGTAGGACGGACCAGGCCCTGATCACGCCCTGACTATATTCAGGTTTTCCCTAACTAATTTATGCTCGGGATATCAATTGGTGTCGCTATACGTTAAACAAAGGATCTGCGAGCTTAATGTGGTTTGGAATTATCCACCGTAAATATCAAAAGTGTTGTACGGTAGTCTTTCCGAGATTTTATATGCAATGAAAAGTTCACTGAGAATTTTTGATAGTTGGAATGGATTATGGTTGTGACGCTTTGTGATACTGATGACTGTGCATCGTTTAATCCACTTTTTGTTAAATAACTGTGGAAATTAAAGTTTAGTTTTTTCGCAAAAGATCCGCTAATTTTTTTTATAATTTAATGATTACTATTATTATTTCTATAGTTTAATCATCTTTGTTTTGTAATCATTTCTGTTTTTTTGTATATTATGTGAAATCATATTTATGGATTTCTTTTGTAAATAAATAAAATAAAATAAAAATAATATATAAAATAAAATAAAGTTGGTTTGACTGCCCGATTCCAACAAGGCTCGACACTCAATAAGTTTACCGTTACAATCTTCAATTCGTACCATCGCTATTGGTAGAATTGTCGATTTTTCAAAAGTTGAAACGTTTGACAGATATGCATTTGTTATATTTGACCTGATATACCGGGTATCGGTTGAGGCTGTTCAGATTAGTGTTCGAATGTTGACCTGGCGTTCCAGGTGTTGCTCGTGGTTGTTTAATAACATTCGTTTCGTTATTTTGAGTTGTTGGATGATCAGAGTGTAAAAGTGTGTGATGCGTTTATGATACGGATTTAAACAGTTAGTACAAGCATTCACAGCTTGTACTTTGTCAAATCGTTCTTGAGGTGTAAATCCGTTGAACGTTGGACAATAGAAAAATGGATGTTTGTAATTACCACAGAAGTCACACTTTGCGTTATTACTTCGATTCACATCTCATTTGTTCGCAAAAAACGGCGTTTTTTGGAATGATTTCGAATTATTGTCGACTTGTTTAGGTACTACAGGTGTGGATGGTTTGGTGCCATTTTCTTCGACTTGGCGAAGAACACGACATTTTTTTTCTAAAAATTTAATGAAGTTGTAATGAAGTGCTGCTTCGTTGAATGACAACGAAGTGGCATAGCAGGTTGCGTACGTAGCGAGATTATTTTTTTGCCCCAGACTAGCGGCAGCCTATGGGATCGAGAGAAGAACACCTGCTACTCCAGCACAAATAACGGTAATGTACGCGTAACATGAGATAATAACGGATAAAGAAAAAGGCAAGTGAATTAGCTAGACTCTGACGACCCCCATTTATGAAAGAACCACGATAACCACGTCCAACCCTCTACTTCAACACTCTATCTCACACTCTCACTCCACATACACTCGCGCACTCTCACCCACATGCATACACACACACACTTACACACACTTGTACACCATCAACCATGCCCATACACACACTCACACCAACCCACCATCAACTACTACATTCTTATACTCATACCCCAAAGATAATATGATGTATGCTCCATCAAATGAGAAGCTGCCCCGAATTATAGTAACGATATAAAACCAGTCTTCATTATTCAATCACTTTGGATTAAAAAGTTTGTATAAATTAAATTAAGTTTAAGTAATCATAACATTTCAATTAACTATGGACGAATTTAATAAGCTTTCACATACGTATTTGATTCATTATTGAATTGATTTAATCAAAATTTTACCATTCATCATACTTGTGGCCGAAATTTTGATTTAATATAGGTTGCTAATGAGGCACATTTTCCGATGATGGAGCGCATTTTAATATTTAACCTCGAATTTCATGTGGTTTCTAGATTATCACGGACATTGCACATTGTTGGTTATACACAAATTAGTTTAAGGATGTTTTTTTTTTGTTAGCTTATGGAGAGGGCAGTCAATACGCTTACGTTATATTTTCTGACCTGCCTGTGGTGTTGTTTGTTCGTAATATAAATAATTTTTCCTATCACCGCGAAGGACCAATTAGCCAAAAGTTAGTTCAATATGTGAACACGTACCCCGATCAGGTTCACCCATGGTTAATGAGAACAATTTAATTAAATTTAGACGGCATTACTAAACCTATTCTCGGAATTCAGATTTTATACAAGCTTTTCTGGTTCCATTGGGTTCTGACAGATACACGCGCATGCACCGAATTCACTCGCTCATACATACCCACACGTGCATATCCATAAACACACATTCACCCGCACACCTACACACATGCACGCATAACGATAGACATACACGCCCATACACGCAACTATACAACCATGCGAAAGAAATTTAAACGACTCACCTTATGTTGTGGGCGATTACCGCGTCTTCACCTTCCTTGTCTCACCCTAGCCCGTCATGTTCCTCGCCGCAAACAAAATCAGCAGCCAAATTCTGTAACTGTGAAGTGAGGAAGTGATAAGTTTTTTATCACTTCACCGCAAAAATATCTAAGTGAGTGAAGTTTTAAAACAATAAAGTTAGCACTGACGTTTTGTTTGACAATGAAATGAAATCGTTTATATTGTTGTTATTGACATTATGTCAAAAAACAGCAAAACGTCAATGCGATTTGATTGTTAAAAATTGCATTTCTAAATTAAATGCAGATTAGTTTTACAAATTTGATTTCTAAAATAGTTATATATATCTAAATTTGTAAAAATTTACGTTCAAATTGTGTTGAAACTTAAAATAAACATTTACTTTTATGTATATTTGACGTTTGACAGTGCGCGGCTTGCTATTAGATTTTTTAACACTCTAATCGCATATAGAATCGCAAAAATGGTAAAATGATAAAAAATGAATGATAAAATCGAAATGAAGAAATTTTTAACACTTCATCACTTCACAGTTACAGAATTTGGCTGCAGTACTTCACGTGATATCTGCCCTTTTTTAACGTGGCGTTATTGTAATTTCTTCTCGGCTGTACACAAGCTGGATCGGGTCAGTAATTACGGCACTTTATTCAAGATTTTTACAAATCTCCCTTTTTGTCGTGGGTGATCGATAACACTCCGTATTGATATGAATAGGTTTAATAATGATACATGCGGTCTGATCGTAATGTTCCTTTATTATTGGTTTCAGGTTATACTTAGATATAAGAACCGTTATTTTAATTTTAAGTAGGCTACGTATTTATGACCTTATTTCACTACAATTAACTAATTAACAACAAAATGTTTTCTTATAATGATTATAATTTACTATTATTATTTTTGGCTAGTGACACGAATATTGTAAAGTTTTCTAGGGTACAACACGAATTTCAAACATGCGAGATAAGGTAAAGTTTTTGTTTTTAATAACCACTATCACAGTTCTTATTATTCGAATCAATGAAAAGTTATTAATACTTTTCGTATATATCACAGACTTTAGAAATTGCATAAATAATTTAGTATATATCACAGACTTTATGTAATGGAAAAAAGGTAAAAGTTATTTGATTTCTAACGCAACAATTTCATTTAATATGTATCACAAATTTTAGTTCGAATAAAATGACAAGTTTCATTTGTTTAATATCACATATGCTTAACAATATCCACTCTACATTACCTCTCGATAAAAAAAAACCATCAATACCGTTCCTGGGTGTGGATCTCCAAATCTTCCAGAACCAAGAAAATACCTTCTGCCGCTATTTTGTTTGACTTCTTTGTCCTTTTCCACCGTCAAAAACTTGCAAGCAGCTGATTTCTACAAATCACAATCGACTACCAGGGATAGAAGTCAAAACTAAAAGTCACCATCGACTAAGAGACCTCTATACGAACAATTTTACATCTCAAATCAATAAACCAAAATAAGCCCGTCCACTAAACAATCTCGTTCGAAAAATAGGTGTACTAAAAAAAGAGTCTTTGCTAATGTAAGCAGAGACAACTACCGTGAAACATATTTAGGAAATTACATTTACCAATGTATCCACTAAGGATTTATTACAACCAACAGGCACTAAAATTAGAGACTACAACCAACTTATAGCAGAATACTGATTGTAAGATCTATACATGAACATAGTGGAATTATGAATCGATGATATTATATAACTGTTCCATGTCAATTTTTATAGTGATTGACGAATATAAACTGAATATAGGAAATTGCACTGGAAAATATTACACTACTGTTTTAGGGCAATCCCTGTTTTGCGAAAACTATTGTAGATGACAATTACGGTTTGAGTTTAAGGAAACAAAAAATAACTATGAAGGTCTCAGCCAATGCAAATTTGATGTATCAGGGAATTATCCAACTGCTTTGTCGAGCACCAGGCTACTTCGTCGGTCTACAAAGTCGGTCCAAATTGGTTGTTCATTGCCTTCGATGTTCTCTTCCCATTCACCACGAGTCTTAGCGTCAAGTTTTCGAGTTATTAGCTTTAGTATGATCAGTTGTGATAAACTATCGATACGATCGAAACTACCGCATACACTCAATGACGAAATATGGGAAATGCAGCCGTTCAGAAGTTTTCAAAGTTTGGATTCTTTTCGTTTTGTTACGGGTTCAAGATCGATGATTGCTTCAATATGCTTATCAACAATTATTCGAGGATCGTCGAAGTTTTTTAATAAAGTTTGCCACGCTTTAAGATATCCTGCATTTTTTAACGTAATGTGGCCGATTAAAGCTAGAGCATTACCACATAGTTTATCATGTAGATATGTATATTTGAAAATGTCATCAAGAGCGTTGTTATTCTGAATAACAGCTAGATATGTGTCACGAAAGGTGATCCATTTTGTTGGATCGCTACCGTCAAAATATGGAATTTTTATGTCAGGTAGTTTAATCGATTGTGGTTTAATAACAGTTTTATGACATGACATGCTATTGTAATTTTTGTTAACGTCATTGTGATCGTTGTCATTATCAGGTTCATTACTATGATGAGATAAAGAGTGACGGGATGAAACAGAGTCGTTGTGATGACTTGGAGCGTTTGTCGTTTCAAGAGTGTCAAAAGCTGTCAAAAGTTCACTGTTTAAATTATGGAATTGGTTTTCGAATTATTCAAATGCGTCTGTAAATTGACCAATTTCAGTTTCTGACACTAACTTGATTAGAGATTGGACAAGTTTATTAAAATTATCAAAAGTTTTTCAAGAGATGTTATTCTGTTTTTAAAAATTTCTTTTTAAATTCAGAAATTGCTTCGGCAGAAGTGGTAGATATTAAAGACATTGTTTTTTAAGAATTTTATACGTGCAGAAATTCAAATTTCAATTTAGTGTTAAAAGTATTTAAGTTGTGAAAAAATATGCAAATGCCAAATCTCAATTTAAATTATTGAATACGCTATTGAATTATATGGAATATGAAAATTAGAAATGTTTTTGTACTTACAGTATTGTGATAACTAATTTGAAATTCCCGAGAAGTTAAAAATTGAAAACACCATTGCAAAATATTGAATGTTCCAAAAATGCTTGTTGAGTGGCACGATACTACGCTGTTCAATTGTAAAATATTTCTTCAAGTTGATTGATGAAAATTGATGATTTCTTCAAGTTGAACACGAAAATGTTGATGCGCAATTCGTAGAAAAATGAAATGTAAATCGCCACAACGAAAAATTACACTTTTATGTTTTTTAATTTTTTAGCAAAACGTTTTTTTTAACTGATGATTACACGAACAGAATATTCCAGAAAACGTTTGAATGTTTTGTTTTTTTAAAGTTTTTACACGTTCTTGCATAAACGTTCTGGAAATTGAATTTTGTTTTGTAATCGATTGTCGAAAAGTCAAAAAAGTATTTTTGATATTCTTTTTATTCGGGTTGAAGGACCAGAATTATGTTGTGGACTGTATTATTATTATGCGGGTTCTGTTTCCTTCGTTTAACTTTTTATTAAACTTTTTAGTAAAAGAAATTTTAAATTTTTAATTCTTAACAAAAGTTTATTACGATGTTTCGTTCCCAAAAGTATAGAAGAGAATTAAATAAAATACCAAAAAATAGAGTACAAATAGAGTTGGTTGTAAAAATATAAAAATACAATAAAAAACTGTAATTTTTACCATTTTCCTTTGGTCTTAACTACTGATTATAGAAAGCAATAACACCTAGTTTTATTAAGCATTTAACACCTTCATTGTTTCTCATCAACATTCTAAGCATGATTAGTTTTTGTTGATATCTATAAAATTTTTATTAATTTTGGAACTACGTGTGTGATAATCCTTCGTATTTGCTATTGACATACGAATCTACGTTTCTGTCATTTTTGTGACACATAACGGTATTTCTATTACTCTATAGTAGGTACTGGCACCAGTACTGTCGAGTGTGAGTTATAATCCAAACAAGAAATATGATAAAAAATTATTTTCATTAATGAACAGAGAAGTTTATTCAATGGAACCAAAACTACTTTCGAATTTAAAAATTCAAATGATTCTTTTATATACTTGAGAAATATCTAGTCAAATTTCAGTTTTTTGAATTATGATTCCAAACCTGACCATTGTAACATACTTATTTGTTTATAAACAGAGATTTTTGTTCCAAAAAATCTAGTATTGTTCTAGACTATTTCAATAGATAAGTTTAGTGGCAAGTTAAACAACTTTGTCTGTAAAATGTAAAACTTATTGTTTTTCTGAAAAATTGATGAAACAGAAACTGAAACTGAAAACTAAAACTACAGAGATTCTACGGAGCTTAACGATGAAAATGTTTTTAGTGAAAATGGTTATACACTAAACTGACCAGACGTCCCACGCTGCGTGGAAATATCCACATTTTATTGCGTTGTCCCATGGAGAAATCTGTCCCACGAAGCGTCCCGCGAAACAAATATTTCCACCACATTTGCCCGCATTATCGAAATAATCAAAAACACATTATATCTACGCAAAGTTTTCGCAATATCTCAGTCAAAGCTATGACTTCATAGTTTTTTATCCACGACTACTAAAGAATATATGCTTTCCATGCGTATGTCTTCCATTGTAATTGTCTTCATTCCACAACTAGTGAATTTGATTAAAATTCTTTAACAGTTCTATAGTTTATTAAATATTCCCCTAACAAATTAAACAACAAACTTGTTTTGTTTTTCGCTATCTTTGATGTATTTATTTCAATATGGCGATACAAATTTTTGCATGAAAACTGGAAATTAAACGAAATATTTTACAGTCGTAGATAAAATAGCATCTTGTATTCGCTTACTCTCTAAAAATGAAATAGTGGATTTTCACTGATTCACAGTACATATACACTGTTTAACACAGTTTCAAGTATACCACTTGGAATCAGTGAATATTTACTGTTCTAATCAGTGAAATAAATAAATTCGTAATATTAAATATTTTATTACTAAATGAATCAGTGATCAATTCACTGAATGATTTGTCAATATCACTATTTTTACAGTGAAAAAATTTTCACTAATTTAATCAGTGAAAATTCCACTAATTCAAGTTTAGAGAGTAAGAGATCTCTCCGTGAATGAGTTTCTTTATTTATAGAAATATCTTCCCTGAGTATTAAGGTGACCAGATTATTTTCAAGCCAAAAGATGACAGTTTTTTGTCAATATATAACACCTCCTCCCCTCCCCCTCAACAATCTAGTGAAATAAAAATTCCACAGAAATTAAAATAATTAATTTATTCAAAAATTATTAATTATATTGATTTAAATATTGAAAATGATTTATTTCGCCAAAACGGACATATGTTTTCTTATTCATGTATTCATGTCACGTTCAAAAGCGAGCTGTACGAATTGTGGGTGATCGAACTTTGACATCAAAACTTGATTCCCTACAACATCGTCGCACTGTTGCTGACTTCGTTGTTTTTTACAAATATCGTCATCAGCAGTGCTCAGATGAAATCAGCGGCATCATGCCTCAAACTTATTCTTACCCCCGTTCCACTCGGCAATCGGCTGCCGCAACCAGTGAAACGGTAAAGATCCCGCGCTGTCATACTGACAGATCGCAGAGAAACTTCTTTGTCCAAACTGCGTACAAATGGAATAGTTTGCCGGAACACTTAGTCTCAGGTAGCTTCAACCCGCAGATGTTTAAAAAAAGCGTTAATCTACACCTTAGAACGCCAGTTGTTGTGGGATCCAGGTCTAGACCTAGGTCTTAAAAGGTATTTATGTGTTGTTGTGACACATATTCTAAACCCTATTACACAAAACATTTTATTTAAAAAAAAAAAAAATATATTTGGATAACTTATGAAATTCTTTCAAAAGGGTTTCATTGGACTCTCTTTTAAAATTTCTGTGCTTGATTTTTTCCGTTTATTAAAATAAACTGAGACTGACTTGTCTCAACACATTTAATTGAAATTTGAGTCTTTTTAATTGTCTGTATATCATTACTTAATAAATAAAAATACTCTTTCCACCGATGCGTTTGGTCCTGGTGGACTAAAAAGGAATTCTAATAAGTTTTGAAATTTCGGAATAAGCAATGCATTAATTATCAAAATGATTGAATATTTTGACCTTTCATTGGTCATGCTCAAATTGTTTTTCATTCCCCATTGACAGCTTTTGATAATCACAATGCATATTTATTTTTCTAATTTCATTCATTCATAAGTATGCGATATGATAAAAAGATGACAAAGATGCTCATTTTTGTAAAAGATGACAAAAAGATGGCAATCGTTTGTAAAAGATGACTGTCATCTTTAAAAGATGTCGTCTTGTCACCTTACTGAGTATGTACGAGAGGTCGAAAGTACATTAGGAAAAATAAAATACAAAACATTTTACTTGAAAAGACATATTTTTCTTTATAAATTCATAAACATTTAAATTTTATAACATAAAAACAACTAACAATTTTATTTTATTCGAGCACTCATTTCAACCCTTTAAAATAATATTCATAAATTGAAATGTTTATAATTTGAATATCGTTCTTACTCGTAAGAGCAAAAATTTTGTTTTTTCGATTTCACTCCTTTGGAGAAAAATAGTACCTTTTCGTCATCCTTTATATTCATTTTTCTAACAATACATGCATAATTGAACAAATTCATAAGAATTATAAAATTTTTACGTTTGAAAGCATTAAATTTGAAGCAAAAATAAAAGGTTTGAGTAATTGAAAGAAAAGAAATATTTATTTCAATTTAGGAGCAAGAATGATATTTTATTATTTTCACTCCTGCAGTATTTGGGAGTGTTATTTTTTTTTTACGCGCTCTGAAAGAACAGAGTAAAGAAGTGATATAAGGAGCGTTCCAAACTCTGTTTAAAACACACTTTAACTAGGTAGCTCAAAAGTAAAATTATAATTTTTTAATTGCTATAATTTTTTTCTCACAATAAAAAACAAACAAAGTAAGCAGCATAAAAACATAATAAATAGTATAGATTTGCAAAAGACAGAACAAGAGATAGTAATACAGAATACAGAAAGCATATTAATTATTTAGTAAAATTAAAATAAAATGTTTCAGTTGTTTTGCAGTCTTTACTTGTGTAACAAAAGTTTTGTGCTACTATAAAGTTAGAAATTAGAAATGGGAAAAAGTAAAAGAAATATAACTCTTGCAGAAGCCGTTTTCTCCTTCCGATTTACCACAACCAAAGCTTTCGATCGATGGATTGCATATTGTATTCTAGTTCAATAGTTATTCGAAGACAAATATGTATGTGCCACAACAAAATCAGAAGCCATAATTAAAAAATGCTTAATAGATCATGTTCTGGACCAACTAAAACTAGATTTGTCTATTGCAAATTTTGCCACGGTTTATGCTGATGCATCGAATCATGGAAATATAAATATTTTCGATTCTATTTCGATATTTTAGAGAGCATGACAAAGTTAAGGTTAGATTGTTGGAATCTTCTTCTTTACCTGAGCATTCGAACAAACATCAGAATACATTCTTGAAAAATTTGAAATGATTTATTATTGACAAAAAGTTGTAGTTTGCGCTGATAACACTTGGTGTTCGTGTTTTAGTGGTGTGTCACGTCAAGGTGTGAAAAATGTTTTTTTTAAGAAAGTTAAGCTCGAATTTGAACCAGAATGTATTGGGTATTGGATTCGCAGTCCATATTTTAAATTATGCAATGTTGTTGTTGTAGCGACAAAATATGGTGCTATTCTTCCAGCTCCCAGTCCAGATTCAGGAACTCTGCTACTGCCCTAGGGCGGTAGCACAGATCTTCCTTCGTCAGGTTGTTTGGTTTCTCTGGACTATTGAAAAAGTTAAATAATGCCATAAAAACTACTGCTGATTTAGTACTAATTCACATACACTGGAACTCGCTGGCTGGCATTAATGCCAGCACTAGAAATAATTTTGAATGTACAAACACCTTAATGGATATTTTTTAACGGTTCAGAAATGTCCAATTAAAATAAAAGAATTTTTTGAATAATTAAATAGTAAACAAAAAGTAAAGGAAAGCATTAAATAGTAATTAAATAGTAAATTTATGTACAATCTAGCTAGCTCGTTTTGACCGTCCCACGTTCTCGCAATAGAGTTTCTAATTAGTTAGTATTTTGAAGAATTTTTCCATTTTGTCCCACATTTTAGTGATTTGGCTCTGGTCAGTTTATTATACACACAAAATAATCTCATTTAAAATAATAAATTAGTCTGTTTAACGTGGAAGCTTAAATATGTAAATAAAAAAATCCAGTTTTTGACTCAAAAGCATTTTATAACTAACAGTAAACTTTATTCATGATATAATTGTTTGTCTAGACAACATAATAAATCTCAAAAAACTGGTTCATATTATAATATATATGCTTTTACATATCTATGTTTCGGTAACATAACATTTTCGTTAGCTATTTACCTATGTTTAAAGGGCAGCTCGTTTTGTTATGTATATTTTGTTTAAATTATCGCTAAACCAAGATAGTACATTGGATACTCCACGGATGTGGAGTTTGTAAATCGAGGCGCTAGCCGAGATTTGCACCCACATTAAGTCCAAAATAGCTTACGTCAGTGCATCATATACTATTTTTTATTCGCCGCAAGCAAAATATTTTAAGAAAAGTTGTTTATTCTGAATTAAAATTATAAATTTTAAAATAAAAATATGTGGAACAAGTAACCTTTGACAAAATATTTATTATTTTTTCCAAATTATTGTGAAGCTATGACAACAAATGATAACAACTATTTTAATTGGATAATGAAATTTTGAATTCAAGGGTTGCTTTGATAAAAATTTTTATTTTTCATAGAATTTAAACAAATACAAATGCTTTTTACTTTTTTGGACGTATCTATGACAACAAAATAAATAGTTGAAAAGTGATACTTTAAAGGCGCAAATCACAGTAATAAAGTAACACTTTAATATGTAGGCGAATAAGAAATCTATTTTAAATTAGATATTAAAACTTTGTTTAAAAAAATAACCTGTCGTATAGAGTTAATCCCGCATAGTAATACGATAATCTTTTAAGACTCGATTAATTTTAAAACCACATCATCCCATAAGAATTTTGTTTTTTAAGCTTTTTTTTTAAATAATATTACATAAAAAAAAATAAAACATGATTTCTATACACGACAACTAAAATCCAAACAAAAGTCACTGTTCGTTTAACAAATCAAACAAGGTTGACCTTTTCTATATTTCGTATGTCGAAATTGTTTTAAATGAAAAAGAAAGACACCAAAAATGTAACAAGATGTTATGACTTTTTACCACGTTCGTAAATTTAAAATTGAAAAATTAAACGTATTGTTGAGATTATCTTTCGTACAGTTAATTTTATGAAAATATTTTTAATTCATTTCAAAGAATAAATAATAAATAGTTTGAACCCAAACAAAACCGAAATAATGGTCTACCGTAATTTTTTTTTCAATTTTTAATGCTGCTGTAATAAAATAATTTGATGTCCGGTAGATTAAGATTTTAAAATGCAACCTAATGGAATGGGACCAAACTTAATAAAATTAAAATAATTTTTGTCAATTTTACTTCGGTCTGAAAGACCTAAGTATTACATTCATGAGCTCAAAGTGAAATTCTTACCCCCACTTTTTTGGCATTTCTTGACGTTTTAGGACCTACTGATTCTAAAGAAGCAAAAAAATGTATGTCTGTCTGCCGGACGTCACAACCTACGAAATCTAGGCAACCGCTGGACGGATTTCAAAATAGGTTTACTCAATGGGAAGAGCTGAAAGGACGATGTGTTCGATAACTGTACCGGAAGTATGTCAAAAAATCGTCAAGTGTGTCGAAACAAGGAAATTTGCATATTTTTTGCTTATTAAACTTTTATTTTAAGTGATTACGAGTAGGAACATTGAATTTGGAGAAATGTCGATGGTTGGGATTGGTATGTGAGACCAAAATCTAGATTATTGCATTATAAGTTTGTCAAAAAATGTTGTCAAGCGTGTCAAAAAATGATTTCATTTATTTTTTTAGCCAAATTTTTGAAAAAAAATGCAGCTGTTTTTATGATGTAAATGTAATTGAAAATGAAATTGGACATGCAAATTTTTTAATTTATTATAGTTTTTGAAATATTTTTGGAATTTTGAAAAAAGTTTGTATTTTTGTTTTTGTAATAATTTTTGCAATATTTTTAGAATTTTGGAAGAAGTTTTAATTTTCGATTTTGTAAGAATTTTTGGAATATTTTTAGAATTTTGAAAAATTTTAAATTTTTGATTTTTTTATAATTTTTATAATTTTGGAAAAAGTTTCAATTTTTGATTTTGTTATAATTTTTGCAATATTTTTAGAGTTTTGGAAAAAGTTTGAATTTTTGAATTTTTAAAAATTTTTGGAATATTATTAGCATTTAGAAAAAGTTTAAATATTTGATTTTATTCTAATTTTTGGAATATTTTTAGAATTTTGAAAAAAGTTTCAATTTTTGATTTTGTAAGAATTTTTGGAATATTTTTGGAATTTTGAAAAATTTTAAATTTTTGATTTTATTAATTTTTATAATTTTGGAAAAGGTTACAATTTTTGATTTTGTTATAATTTTTGCAATATTTTTCGAAAAAAGTTTTAATCTGTGATTTTATAATAATTTTTGAAATGTTTTTAGAATTTTGTTTGAAAAAAGTTTGAATTTTTTATTTACAATATTTTTGGAATTTTGAAAGAAAGATGAATTTGTGATTTTGTAATATTTTCTCGAAACGCTAAATGGAGAGGTTTTTGAGTAGTTTGCTGATTGTATAATCTTTTCACTAAATTATGTTAATATATGATCTGTTATAATTTTCCAACAACGCATTGATGTTTCGTGTTAGTTTTGTAAAACATATCTAAACAGAGATAAAAAAATACTTGTACTTTAACAAAGAGCTATGTTTGATATACATCGCTGCCCAAAACTAAAAACCATGTCCTCATAAAAGTTTTTTGCCGAAAACTATCAAAATCCTTAACCCAGACCGAAGTCTTGATATCTCAGAGCTGTTAGATTTCAGCCCCTCCATATTTTGATTATTGTGATCATTCAGCAAATAAAAATAAAGTAATAAATGAATATATAAAAATGGAAATAAATTACAAATAGTTGATGTATATAATTATCTATATTATAGCTATTCCAATAACTATATCAATAAAATTACTTATAAAATAAATAATTTATTTAAAATTTTATTTTAATTATAACTAATGGGCGGTGATTGTAACTGTTGGAATAACAAAATGAAAAATTGGTTTTGAATTCAATGAAAAGTAGCAATATCAATAGTTTAATGGTGTCTTAATAATAAACCGATGATTTACTCCAATGATTAAAAAACATAAAGTAAAAATTTTATTAAAACACTTTAGTTGAAAATGAACTGAAAACTAAAAAACAAATTTTTTAGGAAAAATCTTTTTCCACAAATTAATTTCACTTACTAGATTAGTATTTGATTAAGCAAATCTTCCAATGCCATTTTCACTGAAACCCAAAAAGGGTTGAGTAATTAATATAAATCAAAATACTCAGTCAATATTCATTTTACGGTAAATCTCTTTATATTGATTTCGCCTAAATAAATTTATTTTCTAGTTTTGAAGTTCGATTCTGTTTAAAGTGTTTATAATTTAAAAAGTGGGTGGTGAACATACTAAAAATAGCACTTTATTGACAATAACTAGAGAAATGTGCACAGCAAAATTCTAAAAAAAAACTGCAATATTTCTTAAATTAGTTGCTCTTTCAAACGACATCCCACTCATTTTGATCAAAAAATCTTTTCGTTAAATATCTACCGAACTTCCTATATCTGTGAATTTTTTCAAAATTTTCTGTCAATTGACGTCAAAACGTAGGGAAGGGGTTGTTGGTCGAGAACGGTCCCAAAAACTGCACTTTTTCGACAATAACTCAAAAACTATGCAAGGCAAAATAAAAAAAATGACAAAGGACAGCCCCTTGACCCTATTTTAAATGGTGTAGGAATACTGAAGTGAAGCACTTTCAGTTGATACCCCGTTTGATACCCTACTCTATTCAAAATATATTTTCTCAAAGGCCTCACATTGTAGCCCTGTAAATCAAACGAAAACAACTTTATTTATTTTTTAGCCCGTTGTCTTTTGAGGATAGGTCGCTTTTATTTGCATCTCAAATTTTAGGTTCATAGAATTTATAATTTACTTAATAATCAATATAATGAGAAAAACACGTTTTACTCTCACCAATAGTTGTAAACAGCAAATTTTTCCTAAACCACTCGATGTTGCGTCCGACAATTTCAACTTTTCAAAAAAAAATATTGCGACGCTGATGCATAGGCTGCCTTCACCACAGCTCTGGAAACATAGTGTTCTGCATATATAGTGAGCTTTAATTCAAATACTTTAATTAAAAGCTAACCAGTTCTAATTATAAAAATATTAAAGAAAGCAGTAGTATCCCAACAAACATAAATTCTGTTGTTCGAGAAAAAGTAAAAAAAAATTTTAACCGGAAGTGACAAACTGGAAGTTGGGATGAAGAACTGTTGTGAACCATACTAAATGCTTATGTACCAAGTTTCACCCAGTTTGATTATCAGGTACAGATGTTATTGACCTTTAAAAAAACAGGTGTATGGGACACCCCCCACCACTTTGTTCACTATCGCTCAAAACCGAATCAGTTCCTTGCCATACATGTTTGCATCTTTTTCCAAAGTGTTATCAAAATTCATTCACGAATATTGCTCCCCTTTTCATTGCTCCCAACAAACATTCAAAAAATGGTGACACAATAAACAGGTGTTCGGGAGGCCCCCACCACTTATCCCAATATTGTCCAAAAACTTATCAGTCCTTTGTTATTTAAATTTCCATCTTTTTCCATAGTGTCATTAAAATTGATTGATGAATGAAGTCTGTATGCTCCCAACAAACTTTAAAAACAAAGTGTGAAAAGTCAGCAGTTGTATGGTAGACCCCCGCCACTGTGATCAATGTGTCCCAAAAGATGAGAATTATCTTCTCACACTAATTGAAACCTTTTTCACAAGTTCCATCATAATCACTTCATTATTGTAGGCTGTAGTGTGCATAAAGACACTGAAAAAACCACAAAATTACAAAAAATTTTTTTTTGCCGTAAGTGAAAAACCTGAGGTTGGGATGCAGAACTGTTGTGAACCGCACTAAATGCTTATGTACCAAGTTTCATCCAATTCGATTATCAGATACAGATTTCATTGAGCTTTCAAAAAAACAGGTGTGTGTGGGACGCCCCCCACCACTTTGTTCACTATCGCTCAAAAACTAATCAGTTCCTTGCCATACATATTTGCATCTTCGTTTAAAGTTTCATCAAAATTCATTGACGAACGAATGTTGTATGCTCCTAAAAAACATAAAAAACATGGTGGAAAAAACCACTTGTTGTTTGGTGGACCCCCAACCCTTTATCCAATGTACTCAAAAAGCTAATAAATCTTTCTCATATTACTTGAAAGCTTTTTTAAACGTTTCATGAAAATCGATCGGTAATTGTAGGCTACAGTAGGGATAAACACCGAGAAAAAACTTTTTAATCGGAAGTGACAAACCGGAAGATGGTATGCAGAAACATTGGAAACTGTACTAAAACCTTATATATCAAATTTCCATGAGATAATAATCCGGGATTAGAAGTTATTGAAGATTTAAACTTAGAGGTGTTCGGGAGACCCCCCCCGCCATTTTGTCCAAATTTGACATGAATCCAGATCTTCCATTTTCAAGTGAACGTGGATCATTTGCCAAAGTTTCATTTCAGTTTCAGGCTATTTAGATAGAGAATCAGGCTATTTAGATAGAGAATGGTCGAAAACAAAAGAAAATCAAAATTTGGGGTATGTATGATATTTTTTCTCGATAGATTGTATGCATTACTTCACACAATTTAAAATTGTGGTGAAGTAAAAAAAGAAACATATTAACTATCATAAGCTGACATTTTCTTTTAGTCCTGAACTAAGAGGAGCTAATATTTTCCAGCCCAACTGTTCCAATTAGTCCAAAAAACTTCTTCATTTATCGGAAACGCTTCTTTCAATAATTACAACATTTGTGAAAAAGCGACGTTTAATCTAATAATATATGATATATCCCCATCTAACTGTTCAAATAACATGATTTAAAGTTATGGAAGTTTTTAATAAACAAAGTTTCGGGAGCCCCACCCTATATAAAATTTTTTCCAAAATGTTTTTAAAATTAATGGAAACCGATCTAAAAGTTTATGTAACAAATTTCACTAAAACCCAGTGACACTGACAAGACTTAGAGTTATTGGAGTGATAGTGATTTAGTGATTTGAACTATTTGTATAAGAGCTCCCTTTCCCCTCGACTTTGTTCAATGTTGCTCAAAAGCTTTCAAAATTATGAGTAATTACAACAAATTATGTAGTTTTATCAAAAATGAATGACATGAGCCACCAATATTTTGAATAAAGAAATGAATGATTAGGAGGGTTGATTGACCATTCAAATACCACACAAATTGCCTTGTCAGAACCGTCCTATCGAAAAATATTTTCAGTTTCTATTATTTTTCCCAACTATCGTAAAGGCCATAAACGGATCAATTATGGTCAAATATGTATAGTTTGCATGAAGTATAGTGATAGATCAAGCCTGCCAAGTACAATGAGCTGACAAATGAGTTTACATTCTTGGTATTAAGGTGTAGTATGGCATCAAAGTGAGTTAAGAGATCGTTAAAATTCTTTAGACTTGGCTTCAGAACTTGGAGAAGGTCCATTCGTGGATCGTAGTGGTTGGTAAATTAGACTTTGACTCAGAAGACCAGGGTTTGGACTCAGGAGACAAAACAAGCATTTAGTCTAAACTTTATCAACTCCTAACACACCAGTTTCCAATTAAGCGAAAATTGGTCAATATATTTTTCTAATAAAATGTGTAATGTAGAAGGAACTACAATATGTGTCAAATATGTCTATGTTTGTGAGTGTGCGTATGGGTATGTGTATTTTCGTATCTGGAACAAAGATTATCCAACGCTTTTTTAACAACGGATTGTCTGATTTCAACGAAAATGGTCATAATGGATGAATGTTGGTGTAACACAGTTCTTTTCTACTGAAATCGGTTCATATGGCTTAGTGGTTTCCAAAAAACTGAAAACCATCTTATACAAATATCACGAGGGTGAATAATTCTATCAAGATCATGGACCTAACATTGCCTTTGTCATCCTGTCAGCTATTTATAATAGAGTTTGTATAAACAATTGCCATATTTTTGAGTTTTTTAAGAAAATGTGAATGTGTGTCGCATGAGATTTTTATGAAACTGGTATGTAAATAAGCTACAAACAATCTGGGTTCACGTAAACACAAGCTATTTTTAAAATTTGACAAAGTGATCAGAGGGAAACTCATCAATTATTTTGAGAATGAATATGAAACTAATGGACCTACCGTTTTGAATGTCATGAGCTATTTGTAATGCCATTAAAATAAAGTTTTGCCATCTTATTTTGTGAGTTTGCGAAAAGAGGAATGCAAACACATGATCTCTAAATAATGCTGTGTGATGTATATGATCGGCAAATGGATCCAAGTTCACATAGCTAAATAAGAGAAACCTGAAAAAGAGAAGAAGTGATCTTTTAAAAATCGATTTATTTCAACTTCAATAACACTGACATTCAATTTTGTTGTTTTTATTTGTCATACATATTAGAACTTTACCCACTCAAAAATCTATGGAGCAATTTTGATGTAATTTCCGGACCAAATTTTTAGTAAACATGGGCAAGAGTATGGCATAATTAGCTTTTGGGATGTGTTGCACAACGCTAGAGAGGGATTTCCCCACAATTTCTGACTTCGTCTATTTTTATGTTTGTTGAATGCAATGAACATAGTGCATTCCTGATAATGGAATCACAATCAGGCAAAATGGAGGAGTTGCGTGCCATGCGATAAAATTCCGACTAGTTTAAGTCTGTGAATTCGAATTGGTATCCCCTCAGCCAATTACACATCCTAGATTGCGAGCAAAAATTTCAAAAGAAGACGGAAAATGGACTCAAATGAACAAAAAACAGGCACTCTGATGACCCCAAAAGCCAGACGAACCAGGATCATCACCCACACCACTTCAAATATAATTATTACATTTAAAAATTAAAATGTTTCAATCACTCCATCTTTTGTAATTGATCCAACCCTTCACGCTTCGTTTTTCCTAGCCAATCATAATGAATAAAATATAAATTAATTCAATAAAGCAACCAATCGCTGCACAATGGTCCCTGCGGTTGTTGCACAAGAACAATCTTTGCGTCAAAGTTACAGGCGATTATTGAACAAAATCAATAATGTAATACAATAAAAATCGTTGCGCCAAATCTAGATGCGATTGTTGTATTTAAATACCAAAAAAAAAATTGATTAACTAAATTTATATACTGATACAAGTATGTATATATGTCAAAAATGTCAACGAAAATAAAAAAAATAGAAATAAATAAAACCCACTGAACTTATCACAAATGAAACCGAATGGACGGCGTTTACATCTATAGCCTCTAATTGGTAAAATCAACGCAGATGTTAGAAATTATTTGATTTTCGTGAGACACTATTGCTCAAAATACATGTGCAGAAATTCTGCACGCAGTGTTGCGTACATATCTGCATCTAAAATAGATGTGCAGAATTTTTATATATTTGACGTGCAGAATTTTCGTAACAATGACAGTCCGTGGTCTTTCGTATTATGAAATAGTTATAAGTGAAAGTTGTCGCAATTTAAAGAAAAACTGTCTTATTTTTTTATTTGTATATCCTCAATTAAGCCCGTTTTTTGAATTAATATTTATTGTTGTATTTGTATTTCCGGGATTTTTTTAATTATTTTTTTATTTGTATATCCTCAATTAAACCCGTTTTTTGAATTAATATAAATTTATTGTTAAAAAATCTTAATATTTCGGGCTAGGCCCATATTCAGGATTATAATATATTAACAATAATATAAAAATTCAAAAATTAAAAAAGCATTTGACATTGTTATAAAAACAATAAACAAAAAGTAACGTGTAAGTAAGTTTTTTAATTTTAACGTATGTTAAAATTATATTTTACTTTTTGTTTATTGTTTTTATAACAATGTCAAATGCTTTTTTAATTTTTTAATTTTTATATTATTGTTAATATGTTATAATCCTGAAGATGGGCCTAGCCCGAAATATATAGATTTTTTAACAATGAATTTATATTAATTCAAAAAACGGGCTTAATTGAGGATATACAAATAAAAAAATAATTAAAGAAATCCCGGCAATACAAATTTATAATACGAAAAACTGTCTTTTTAACTATAAGATAGAAGAAAATAATCGAATTGTTGCCTAAATTAAAATTTAAGTTCAAATTACATATACCACTTTTTCCGATACTCCTTTCCCAAAAATTTATTTATTAGTTTTAATTATTTTATAATTTGGATTATTTAGAATATTTGAATATCTTTATAAAAAAATAATCATTACAAAAATAATTTCATTTTCAAAAAAATGTCATCCATTTTTATTTGAGTTATAAAAAAAATAATTCATTTTCAAACAAAATGTCAAAATTATTCATTTTTATCTGAGTTTTCAAGTAGGTTTTGTTTTTTTTTATTGTGGTAGCACTGCCGCTGCGCAGCGAAATTAGAATTAGAGATATTTTGCAGAACTTTTCTGCATGCAGAATTTACATGAAATTGCTCTCATTTAACAACACCTGTTCTAATTTCGCTGCATGCAGAATTTCGCACATGTATTTTGAGCATATATCATTCGTCCATGAATCAGTTTTGATGCTACATTGGCAATAAATAAAACTTTGTATAGCAAGCAAAAAACTGATAATTTTTAAGTGTTGATCAAAGTGACTGAAATCTGCTGAAAATATATTTACTTTAAACTCCAAATATGTTAACTTCCATCTAAGCGATTTGACTGGATTGGTATAAAATGTCTTGAAAAGAATGAAAACCGTTTTGTCACTTTAAAATTAAAGCTTTTTCATATTTTTGATACAACAACAACAGTTTGTTCACTCACTACAGCCTCCGTTCATGGGAGGATTTTACTAAAAAAAATTATACATTTTTAAATCTGTGTTAGAAAAAACTTGTTTTTTAGACAAAACAATTCGGGTCAATTCAATTCAATTCAAACAGTTGTTTGTTTTTGACTTCGATGACTTTTTTGACTTTGACTTTTTTGTAAGACTTACAATTATTCTGCTTTTTATCTTAATTGTACCTAAATTAAAATTAAGAAACATCTATGGAAACAGTTATGATTATGATTAATGATTTATGCCTTTAAGTATGGATATGAAATTTTTACTTTTAAACAGAAGTTCTTGGTGTGGCCTCTAAGGTCGCACCACTGTTTTGTATGTTTTTTTTAAAGAATGGATAAGTGAAAAGTACTGTATGGCTGATCACCCACATAAAAATAAACGATTGAACGAACTCTTCATTAAAAAATCTTACCTTACTTAACAATAAAATTTGAAGAAACGTTCAACGATGATTTAAGATTAGTTTTAATAATATCCGTGAAAAAGTTTTTCCCGGTGTTTAGTCCCTTGTTTTTAATCTTTTATATTTTCTGTTTAGTGTTTTGTCTAAGGAGTTTGTCAAACTTCTTTGTGAAAACCGGATAATAGAGTAAGTTTTTTCATTTAATTGAAACTCAAAAATTCATGGTTTCAAATTGTGGTTTATTGCCCAAAACGTTTCAGTGGTTTTTTGTCACCTTCCTCAGTTGGTATATTCTAAAAACATTTATCAATGTTAAAACGAAACAATAATGGTAATGAAAAAAATGTTATTAATACTAGTTGAACTGATACATCTTTGATTGTTTCACTCATCGTTTACATTTCGCAAACTGAAAAGACATACTGTCAGCTAAGAAAACGCCAATAGTGGAAAACTTTTGAACTTAAATAATTTTCTTGAGCCATTGAGATCATTTTGAACTTCAATAGTGGTAACACTCTCAATTCATGTGTCGTGCATTTGCTAGGTCTTAAAAACATCTTATCATGGAATATTGACTTATTATTTTAATCACTAAAATGTTTCGATTATAAACATCAAACAAATGATTACTTAAATTTTCCGCCATTTGACCAATCCAGTAAAAGATTCCCCTCCGATGAATTTTCCCCTCAGGCATTTAAAGAAAATGTCCATCGTCATTTAAAACAATTAGTATAGTTATCCCTATATCCCCATTCCTTCCATTTTCCCCATCTCCTTCCTTTATAGTTGACATGGTATCTTCGGATATTCAAAGAGTCTGAATAAGGAATATTTCATATTTATTGTGCTAAACATGTCTAACTAATTAATTAAAAAAAAAATACACATTTCATTGTACAAACAACATTAACTTGTTTCTCAATTTTAAGTTTATTTTAAAGTTTTTTGAAGGTTTTAAAAACCTCATCAATTTTTCTTGGCCAATCGTTACCAATTAGATGATACAAGTAAGTTGGAACTATTTTGCGCACCATTATTCTCAAGCCAAACTAACTTGTGACAAACAAACAAAAATTAGTTATAATTAACAAATTCATCAACACGTCATTTTCGCAATTCACTTAACAAGAAAAAGTTTGAGCTACATATATACATTTAATTTAGTTACTAAGCAACTGTCAATCTGTGACGAAAACCCTTTATCTATATATAAATTCGTAAGCACTATTTTTGTGGCACAATTTCAAAATATTGGCCCCAACAAAAGTGTGCCAATATGTATATCGTTGAAAAGGTCTTGAGTAGTAGATGTGCAGAAAATTTTTTTTTTAATTTTGACGTTTTTTTGAGAAAAAAGGGGAAAAATGTGATAGGTGTATTTTGTGGAGTTTTTTGTTCGGTTATTTTGTTTTTTTCAAGTTATTTGTTTCACAATTCAAAATCGATTATATCAATAAATGAAACTCTAAAATAATGTGTTGTAGCTTTTTTGTTGGGAGGTCTTTTTACAATTTCCATTTACAATGGCTGAATTTTGGCCACTGGGCGATTCCTAGTATTATATTAACAACCGAATTTCTTTTCGTGTATTCTAAATTTATGAATTTTTGCAATACGAAGCTAAAATCAATTAAAGTAAATTTAGCAGATCATTTTTCTCCATTTATTGTTATATACTTACGAATATCAAAATATTTATAAATATTCCTCAAAACACTTCCTCAATAAGCGGTTCAAAACCAAAATGTTAAAAGGTCAGTACCCTTAAATGTATAACTCATTAACAATAAATTAATCAAATTTTTCATGATTTCCTTCTCTAAAAAAATTATTAAACTTCAGCATCACTTTCATTTTTGAAATATTATTTAAAAAATTTATATTTTGATGAATTACTAATTTGCTATGCATATCATAAGCATGAAATCTTAATTCTATTCAATTTCATTCAACTCTCAATATGAAAATATTTAATTTAATGTCGTTCATCATTGGATTCGATGCATTGATTTTAATTAATCAAAATTATAATCGCACGATTTTTTATTATATTAATATTATATTAGTATTGTGTATAATTTTTATTTCGTATAGTTAAATTTATACTAAAATAATTTTTGTTTTTAGGTGGTGTAGTATAATACCGTGTTTGTTATTCGTATTGTTATTGTTAGCAAGATGAATATACAATGAATTTTTTTATCATATGACTAATACAAGATATTTTACCATACATGTAGTCAGTGGACTAACGATTCCAAAATTTTATTTTTCAATACACGAGGGAATATTTCGAAATTCATTCAAATTTCAATGATACACATACTTAAAACAAAAGATTTTCCATGCACAATTAATTAACGATCCCGCATTGTTAATTTTTACTAATATTAGATAACAAACAGCAAATGGTGTTACGGTAATCGTAATTAAAAATCAAAAGGAAACACAAAGTCTTATTGTTATGTGTGATTTCTGGAAATAATTTGACAGCTTACTTGTTAATTTTTGTTGTTTTTTTTGGATTATTTGTTGAAATCGGTAGAAGTAATGACGAATTGGAATTAAAATTATTTAGAAATTATTGCTTTGATTGATTGTAGAGAGAACGGATATGTGTACTATTTATATTTAGAGAAAAATGACGCAATTGTTGAACTGGAATTTTAGTTTCGAAATTAATGGGAAAACAGAGTGAGCTGAAATGTTGAGCTTGTTAAATTTTTAAGCTATATTGGTAGAATTGCGAATTTATTTTTTGCACAAAACAATTCAACTGTTAAGCGTGGTTCTATTCGCATGTTATGGATGACTAACAACTTTTCTGTACTTTGTTAAAAATTATTCATGAGACAATTTTCAAAATTTTACTCTCACTTGATTTTGATGAAACACGGCAATTAAGCTTTTTTAACAATTTCACATAGTTTAAAGATCTTTTGAAAAAATTTCGGCAAAGTGTGGGCGGATCTTCCAAACAACTGTTTATTCGAAATTTACATAAATTTAAGTCCTGTCATTCGTAATTGATAAAACTCGGTACATAAGCTTTTGGTGCGATTTTCAGACTACTGAAATCTTCCAAATCTTCCAAGTAAAACGGACAGAGTGAGAAAGAGGGTCTCATATGAACATATTTATGTATTTGAAATTTTCACTCAAGTAAGTTTGTGAGCAATTAAATTAAACCCAAGTAAGGAAATAATTTGAATTATTTCAATTTGAAGGCTTAGTTGGGTTTTTTTCAGAGGCAACTCCATTTCTTCTTTACGTGTTTTGGATGGATTCGAGCCTTCCTCATCAGTTTCATATTCAAATCGTTTGGCAGATACGCTATCAATTACGTCACCGAGGCGATAACTATTTTGAAATTGCAAGTTCATCATCACTTATTTATTTACTCAAGTTTAATTTCTTTACTGTCATTATACTCTTTATTATGGAGATCGTTTTACATTATATGGGGGTTTTCGCATTAAATTTCTAAAATTTACTTTTGTGTGAATTAAAAAGATGAGAATATTTCTATTATAGTCAACATTTTAAGTCACGAGTTTATAGTATTGTTTCCAATATTGTATTGTTTATTGTTTCCATTAGAGTATTGTTTCCAAATAATAGCTGACACCTTGTCAATTATTGTCAATTAAACTCGGCCTCCTTAATAGATGTAAAAAATACATTTATAAGTCCTATTTCGTCAACGGGTCAAAATGAAAAGGATTGTATTTTGCGTTTTTTATTTTTTATTTTATTTTTTAAAAGTTTTTAAAGCGGTTGTGTTGAAACTTGGTATATAAGTTATCAATTTAAACTGAAACGTATATCTAACTTAAAATTCTAAACACTTGTAGCACTTTAATTTCCTTGTACAGAACTTTATTTTTGCGATTTAAAAATATATTTTATAAAAAATAAACAAGAACTGCACCAAATAAATCAGTATTCTGCCAATAACTGTATTTAAAATCCTTACGACAAACCGCAGGACTCGATAAGATAACTTTTGTTACAAAATCTGTCAGAGGATACATTTTGCACTAAGGACATCTACTAGATCTCATGGCACTTTTTGAATGAATTTTCGAATCTAGCACAATCAAGAAAAATTTGTTGAAATTTTTCTCTAAAGTCTAACAATTTCCGAGTAACGACTTGATAGTTTTCTACTCCAAATTGGTGATTTTGAAGGAGTTATTCAGTGATCGTGAAATAAATAAAGGAGTTTTGTTGAACTACAACAATGCTTATTTATGTTCGTAAAATTTCGGAAAAACATTTTGGGTGCAAGTTTACATTACACGTTTTGATTATACCAGACTTGCATCACCGATTATGGTTCTTTGGTTCCCTTTTCTCTGAAAATTCTGCTCTTTTATCAAATTATGTGGCATTTCATCTCACGAATTGCTTACAGAGCGATCGTCTGGCGTTTCACCGATAGCAAAGCTCGAATGATTTGTCTTCTGAATTTATATTGTGCCTTTGGTTGGAGAACAACGTCAGCTCCCCAAAACCAACGGTTTTATAATGCTGTACTGTTGCTCATCCATAAAAAATGGTTTGAAACAAATATATGTTTGTTGAAAATTGTTGAATAAACATCTTTGAAAACAGCTTCCAAAAAACGGGATAGTTTGTTCTTCGAATGTTAACAGATCCACTACAAGCTGTATGAAACGTCTGTTGCTGGCATCGAAGAACGGCCAAATTTTTTCCAAAATAATCATTTCAATTCAACTCGTCGTTTTTCCACAAATGGATCTTTATTGAATCAAATCTATCCCAAGGCGTTGAGAATGAGGACACCCATAAGTTGCCTTAATTCGAAAAATTTAAAAATAAGAAATGCATTATTTTACTGAGCGTATTTGTTACAAAATTCAATGATCAAATCCATCATCCCGTCATTAAATAAAATACTAAACAACTCCAATGGTGATTTTTTATAGTTGCACCAGAAATAGAAATTCCAGCACAGCATAAATTCTTCAGCTTGCAGTTTTTCGTACGACGCAGCGAACACATCATTACAAACCTCATCCAACTATTCCGAAAATTACCATCTTAAGTGGTGCATTTCAACAATGTTAGTGTTAATTACCTAAATGGTACTTCCTTATCCAATTCCAACATGTATTGGGAAAAAAGTAAAAAAATAAGACATATTGTAGGCATAAGCTACAAAACTGCCTACAAAATGAATTGCGTGTTGAGAATAGTTTGTTTTCTATAAACTTCCAAATTGAATGAAAATTAGTCATACAGTTTTTCAATGTGTAGAAAACTTAGGGACCAGGAACACAAATCAAAGACTAGCAAGATGAATTTCTTTTGCCAAATACTAATATTACCATTATTTGGCAGCTTGATGGAGCTGTAGATAGTTATATCTTAATAGATATTTAAATACTTTAATTATTTTTTAAAAACGGATCCATTTAAAGTCGCTCATGTACTGAGAGGGAGTTTATGGGAGGAGAGTGGCCCAAGCTTCTCACTATACATTAATGATAGCCAACATTTTAGTTGTTACTTATGCATTAACAAATAATTATTGTTGTGCTTAGATTTATAGTAATCGAGAGATGGAAAACTCTACCTGGTATACTTAATGAATTAAAAAAAAAAACAAAAACAAACAAAAGAAAAATTAAATAAAAAGGGTTAAGAAACCCTGAAAATAAAATCTTTTAAATAAACAACAAAACAAACAAAAGCGCACTGAAAAGGAAAAAATGAAATAAAAATATTCGAAAAAAATAATGCAAGAGAGTTTCGAATAGGAATAGCACACTTAAAAGTAAAAAATAAAATAAAAATTCAGGAATGGTTGAGCCAAAAGATAACTCGGGCCGCATATTGATGCAAGTCCTTAGTGGTCGCATAGGGGTCTTAAATAAAGTAAAGGTCACAACACATTTTGAACAAAAAAGATTTTAAACGAGTGTGTTTTTATATCGTTGTTATGCATATTTTATATTCTCTAAATAAAGAACTCTCAGATGTTCCTTGTTTTCACACCCGTAGAACAATTATCACCATTGCTGGTGTCGGAGGCTGAGCCTATGGCACACTTTTGCTGCTTGCCGAACTTAAGCAGTCAACCATAAAATCGCGGATCCGTCACGCTCATGTTTGAGCTAAATTGTATATTTGTGTATTCTCAAAATATAAATTGCGTTCTTTTAAACAACTACTCGATAGATAGATACTATTGTTGGGCGTGCATTGTTTCCATTCATGAGAGATCTTTAAGATCCTATTGTGGAAGGCGGAAGCCCTTATTTTTTAATACTGTCATGTCTTACCAGTTGCAGTCGCTTTCAAAGACTAGAACACAATTAGCACTCGAAGTTGTTTAGGTCTTTAGAAACCCAGGTCTTCGGCGTGAAAGCTCGTTGCACTTTCCACCACAGCACTGAGACGCTCAAACATCAATTAGTTTTATCTCTTAATCTTAAATTGTTCAAATCGAAATAAAAATACACTCGTTTAAAATCTTTTTTGTTCAAAATGTGTTGTGACCAGTGATGAGAAATAGAAACAAAATTTTTAGTTTACTTCTATTTCCATTCTATAATTTTACGTTCAAACAAAATAAAAAGAAAAAAAGCAACAAAATTATTTTGTTTCGTTCTATTCCGTTTTTCGTCCTTTCTATTTAAGTTCTACAATTTGGTTTATTATTCTACTATTGTTTGTTACTTTATACTTACAAATTAGTAATAATATCAATTTCTCCATTTAAATTAAATATAAAATAAGTGATAAGCGCCGTGCAGTGTGGCTTGTGAATTAACTATTTTTGGGTAATGTATTTAATTTTTATTTTTAAGTACATAAGAATTTAAAAATCATGATTGTTTTTTAAAGGACGTTGAAATAATAAATCACAAAAATTATGAACACTAAAGAGATTCACATAAAATTAAAACAAAAAATATATACAATAAGTGCAAAACGTCCGCATCAACGAAGTGTTGTTTGGGATTATTTTGGATTTATATTAGGAGAGGACAATAATTTAGAAGGTTACGTCGGCTGTCGAGAGTGTAGCAAGGTTTTGAAACACAATAAAAAAACGACATCTAACTTGCGCAATCATAAGTGTGTTGAAAAATTATTATCGAAACAAGTTCAGTTAAGTTCATATGATAAAAAAATCTTGACATCTGCTTGCGTTCTTTGGACTGCGATGGATTGTGTACCGTTTTAAACTGTCAGTGGAAAGGGATTTATTAATCTAATAAAATCCATTTTTAGTTTAGCAGAAAATTACGATAATCCATCACAAATTAATGTTGAAAATATATTGCCACAGAACTACTGTGAGCTACAATATAGAGAAAGTGAAGTCTCATTTCTTTAGCGACATTAAGTCGGAAGTAGAAAACATTGAAAATGGTGCACTTACCACCGATATGTGGTCCGATGATTTAAAAAAAAATTCATTCATCGGAATAACGATCCATTATTTTAAAAATGGCCGTCTTCTGGAACACATTCTAGCAGTTGAAGATTTTGAAAATATGTCGGCTACAGGAGACAACATTTTAAATAAAATCGAAAACATAATGGCCAGATACGGAGTATGTGATTTGAAAAAGTTCGTTTTTGTAACCGACCGAGGATCTAATATGGTGAAAGCGCTTGAAAAGTGTAATAGAATTAGCTGTGCTGATCATTTGATCAATAATATCTTGGAAAGTGGGACTAAGGGCTGCAAGCGGTTTAAAGATTTGCTACAAGCATGTCGAAATGTAGTATCTTACTTCAAGCGGTCATTAAACCTACAGAACAGATTGTCGACTACACTCAAGTTGGAGGGAGCGACCCCCTGGAACTCAAAAGTTGATATGATAAAATCCATCATAGACAATTTTGAGAAAATAAAGGAAATTGTTTTGGAAAAACAAGATAGAAATTTACTAATAGGAATTGATTTAGAAACTCTTCAGTATTTATTTACGTTTCTTGAGCCATTCAAAATCGCAACACTTGAACTGGAAACCAGCAAAGAACCTACAATTCACAAGTGTTTGCCTTACATTTTCCACCTCAAGGCTCATTGCAAAATTGTTTCGATTAATGAAATGGTAAACGAATTGCGAATAAGCATCGGTAGATTTTTGGAAGAAAAATGGGAGCCACAACTAACTGTGATTCACAAGGCAGCTGCTTTTTTGTATCCTAAAAGTATAAATTTGAATGTGCTTTTTTGGGATGAAAAAAATGAGGTGTATGGATACATAAAAAAAATTATGTCCAGAACAAGATGCATTTGATCAACCAAATTTGATCAACCCATTTGATATCAATATTGATCCGCTGTATGCTGCATTTCAACAATCATCTTCAAATATTCCTAATTTTTTCGATTGATCAAGAAATTGAGCAATATAAATCTGAAGCTGTAGAAAATGGAGTGATTGATATAAACGAATATTGGTCAAATCATATATCGATATTTCGGAATTTATATTCCTGCTATTTAAAAATCTGCTGCATTCCAGCTTCAAGTTCTCCGTCCGAAAGAGCCTTTTCTAAAGCAAAACTGTTACTAAGTGCTAGAAGAAATGAAATCGATCCAAAACATGTTAATGATTTATTGATCCTTAACTCCCATTTCAACATCGTCGATGTGGATGCATTGTATTTAAGTAACGTTATCGAATAAAACTAGAACGAATATTTATTTGCATGTATAATATATAGAAATATGTATATTTAATTTGAACTGAAGTTAACTTATGAATTACCAAATAAACAAAGTAAAAATAAAAAAAAAAAAAAAACTTATGAATTATTGAAACGATTTGTGATATTGAATTAAAAGACTGTTTTTTGGTTACCAAAGATAAACAATGAAATATTTGGCATTAAATGCTATTCAAATTTAATGAAATATTTAATTTAAAATAAAATTTATATCTACATAAACCAATTCATTTGTAGTTTTTTATTGTTTTTCATCAAAATATCCTATTTTACTGTCCTAAACTTTAAATTTAAATGGTCATAAAACTGAGAAAAATAAATAAATTACAGTCATTAAGCCTTAACTATATAAATTGTTTTACTACAAATTATATATGTGTATTATTATTATTATGTGCTATATATTAAAAATTGAGTTTGAATCATAAAACTACAATTCTACAACCACCTTATCTAAAAAGATAATTGTACCGAATTGACATAATATAAAATTAAATGCAAAAAACTATCTAAAATAAAGAATAGAAGTGAATAGAAGAGATCCAAATTTAAACAAACTAAAATAGAATACGAAAGAAATAGAATACAAACAAACTAAAACATTATTTCACTTTGCACAAACAAACTCAAAGTTGTTTGTTTCTCATCTCTGGTTGTGACCTTTACTTTATTTAAGACCCCTATGCGACCACTAAGGACTTGCATCAATATGCGGCCCGAGTTATCTTTTGGCTCAACCATTCCTGAATTTTTATTTTATTTTTTACTTTTAAGTGTGCTATTCCTATTCGAAACTCTCTTGCATTATTTTTTCGAATATTTTTATTTTATTTTTTCCTTTTCAGTGCGCTTTTGTTTTTTTTTGGTTTTTTTTAAAAGATTTTATTTTCAGGGTTTCTTAACCCTTTTTATTTAATTTTTGTTTTTTGTTTTTTTTTTATTTTTTTTTTAATTTTTATTTTATTTTTTCCTTTTCAGTGCGCTTTTTGTTTGTTTTGTTGTTTATTTAAAAGATTTTATTTTCAGGGTTTCTTAACCCTTTTTATTTAATTTTTCTTTTGTTTTTTTTTGTTTTTTTTTTGATCTTTTTTTAATTTTTTTATTTTATTTTATGTTTTCCTTTTCAGTGCGCTTTTTGTGTTTTTTGTTGTTTTTTTTTTTAAAGATTTTATTTTCAGGGTTTCTTAACCGTTTTTATTTAATTTTTTTTTTTTGTTTTTTTTTAATTTTTTTTTTTTAATTTTTTTTTCAGTTAACACAAAAAAAAATGTTAAATGGATGCTCCCTTAGTGTCATTTTTGAAAGGTTTTTGCACTATACAATATGGCCGCCGGTCCAAAATGGCGGCAATTATAGTCTAAGAACCTTTCTTGGCCTGAGACCTTTCCAACAATATATCATATGTGGTTTCTGCGGTGGAAAATTAATCTCATATTTGACATTTAAAAGATTTTTGCAAAATTCAATATGGTGGCCAGTCCAAAATGGCGGCGATTATAGTCTAAGAACCTTGTTTGGCCCGAGACCTTTCCAACGGTATATCATATGTAGGGTCTGCGGTGGAAAATTAATGTCATATTTGACATTTAGAACAATTTTGCAAAACTCAATATGGCGGCCAGTCCAAAATGGCGGCGACTATAATCTAAGAACCTTCCTTGGCCTGAGACCTTTGTAACGATATATCATATGTATGGGGTCTGCGGTGGAAAATTAATGTCATATTTGACATTTAAAAGAATTTTGCAAAATGCAATATGGCGGCCGGTCCAAAATGGCGGCGATTATAGTCTAAGAACCTTTCTTGGTCCAAGACCTTTCCAACGATATATCATATGTAGGATCTGCGGTGGAAAATTAATGTCATATTTGACATTTGAAAGGTTTTTGCAAAATTCAATATGGCGGCCAGTCCAAAATGGCGGCGATTATAGTGTAAGAACCTTCCTTGGCCCGAGACCTTTCCAACGATATATCATATGTAGGGTCTGCGGTGGAAAATTAATGTCATATTTGACATTTGAAGGGTTTTTACAAAATTCAATACGGCGGCTGGTCCAAAATGGCGGCGATTATAGTGTAAGAACCTTCCTTGGTCCAAGACCTTTCCAACGATATATCATATGAGGGGTCTGCGATGGATCATATGGCCTATACGCGAGGACAAAAAAGCGTTACAAACCCATATATATATATACATATATCTGGAAGGACTGAATAGAAATAAAAGATTTTAAAAATGGAAATTATTTTTCGAACATTGGCCTAGAAAAAAATTTTGGTTAAGGGGGATTTTGAAACTTGTTGCGGCGTTTTATAAAATTATACAATATATTCACTAAATGCACAACATATTAATTATTTTAGGTAGATTTCATATAAAAATCTACCTATTGTAATGTGCATCATCTCGGAATTTTGGAAAAATTTTGGTGCCAAACGGCTATATATGATAAGCGGAGACGGAAAATCAAAATGAAAAAAAAATTTATGTTTATATATATATATATATATATATATATATATATATATATATATATATATATATATATATATATATATATATATATATATATATATATATATATATATATATATATATATATATATATATATATATATATATATATATATATATATATATATATATATATATATATATATAACGATATGAGATATAACGGAATTTGGCGGCACTCTCACGGTCGCAATTTTTGACCTACACCAAAATAATTTTTTGTGTATGTGCCGGCAAATAATATCTTAGACAAGTGAGCTGGCTATATCCGGGTACCGGTTAAGCCGCTAGAGTCTGAAAAGTCGAATAATCTAGGCTGCTATAACATCCATTTGAATTTAATAAAATTTATAAATATTGAATATTTGAACATATCTCTATCATTTTTATCCAAATGACGACAACCTTGGTGGTCCAGCTTCCTGCAAAATCAGCTGTTTTAAAAATTTACTAAGCTTTTTAGGTAGATTTCATATAAATTTTTGTCCTTGATCTAGCTGAAAATGACCAAGCTCACATTTGAAAATTTTTGCACACAAAAATACAACATAAATCTTTCCAAAATATAAAAAAAAATTGGTCAGGTCTAAAGATTGAGACCCTAGGGTTGTTGAAATGAAAACAAACATAAAAGGCAATGCTTTCATCATGTTTCAGTTTATGTTATTTAAATTCATCTTACCTTTTAAGCATACTTTTAAACTATAGCCTCAGAAAATTTCAGCTATCTAACCCAAGAATTTCAAATTTTATAAGCGTTATAATAAACCTATGCAAGAAATATTTAGTCATTTAATACCATAGACATATTATCAAATTCTCTTTTGTTTTTATTTTTTTACTAAGTAACCGTTTGAAAAAAAGATTAAATAAGAACAAAAAAATACAACAACAAAGATGATTTTGAATTAAAATTGTTTGATAATATTTGATTATAAATTATGTGTGATGGTAAAATTGTAAATGAACGTAGTTCATTTGATCTTTGGTGGACGTTTATTTGATCTTTGGTGGATTTAATATGTTATTAAAAGTAGTTTTAAGTTTTAACCAACTTAAATAAAACTGTTCCGAAATTGCATTGCAAAAACTGTCTCACCCCGAAATCTACCTATTTCTAGCGGATATACCTGCCGCTGGACTTTTTTCTACTTCATCTCTTCAATATTTTTTAAACTCATTATCCTAGCGGTAAAGCAAAAAGCAAAATATTTCTTTGCACAAAAATCTTAATTGACCCAAAACAAAAACTAAAATAATAAAAGGTGAATACCGGGCTACCTGTTTGATACTGTCTGCTTTTTAAAATTTGAATAATTAATTAAATTTTGATGTATCTTTGTATCAAGATCTGATTTTTGCAGCGAACAAATTTTTTTGGTAAATATAACGGTTTGTCGTTCATCGACATCAATATCGTGCCACATAACATGGTATAGCATTTCAGAAGTCAGCAAATCAGCTAGAATTGATCTTCCAGTGATTATTACCTATATCTCATTTGAGATAATGGGTTCTCAAAGTTGTTCTACTAAAGTTTATCGTAAGACTAAATCTAAAAACTAATAATTATTCTAAGAAGCAGAAGAAATACACTATCTTATGAATGATACTGAATTTTGTGAGTCATCTTTTCCACGTAAAAGAGAGACATTCAAAAGAGAATGGTAAACTGGTGAGCCAATCTAATATATTTTAAAACCGAGATTATCGATCTTAAAAGACTGAAAAAATAGGACTCGTATCTAAGGTATACCTCCATATGTAGGACTCATATGACCAAGGAAAAAGTGCAATTTTACCATATACTATATAACAGTTAATTAATAGGCAAGAATTTTTCTCCCAAAGAGTTGTGCATTTATTTTATCCGCTTTATCATATAGTATTTTTAGAAACACCCACACAGCTTTAGATATAAATAATGTTTGACAAACTGGTGAACTTTATTTCTATATATTAGGAATCGATATGATTCATTTTTACTTTTAGTTTTTTTTCTAAAGCAACTTTCGATTTTTTCTAGACTGTTTTAGAAACTTATTAGTTTAAAACAAAACTAACAACTCATGTTCAATGAACAAATTAAAAAAGGATTCAAATGTTGGTAATGTTCTCATGCACCATTCAATTACGTCGTCTCATCACAGATTTTCTTTCCGGTCATTTTTGCATTATTTATTCACTTCCCCAATTTTGAATAGGTGATTTACTGCAGAATAGTAAATGTTTTTTATTAATGAGACTTCCTTAACTTTTAATTCATTGCCATCTTTTTATTTCTTTTGTTACAAATATTCATTTAAATGACACAGCAATTTCTTATTTTAAGTCAGAGTAAATTTTACACTCCCAAAATATAATAAATTTTAATGACGGTAATAAATTAGTGGAACTTACCTTAATAAAGATAAATACTTTAATATTACAATATGTTTCGGTTCGAACAAATTAGTAGTAAGATTTCTTATCTAAAAACAAATAAAATTTCATTAATATAATTATTAATTAGTAATTATTATATTTTGAGACGTGAGCCTAAATGTTATAATTCTACATATATGAAGTGTGATCAAACATGTGCTTTTAAGTTCATTGAGCTTTTGTTGTTTAAATTCATAAATAAACTGGAATTTATTAAGTTTTTATTGTAATTTTTAAAATCGTTTTAATTTTGTTAGCATTGGTTTTTTATGTTGCTAAGTAAACAAATTTCGACAAATATTCTCATAGATTGTAGTTCTCGAACCTTGTCGTAAATAAAAACTATTTAATGATTCCCATAAATCGATTAAAACAACTTAAGTTCAAAGGAAAATTAACAAATGTTTATTTATTATTATATTCATTGACATAGTACGATTGATTTCTCAAAACTGTTTTATTTAAACTCAAAATTAGTGTTATACTTTTTTAAAATCATTTAACGGTAGTTTTAGTTTATAAAGTATGAATTTATGCCGTAGACTAACATCCAGTTGTCTAACTTTTTCTTTTATTAATAACATTTGAATAAATATGGCATAAGTATAATTCCTTTCCAAATTAGTGTTGCCGCTGTTGAGGAAATTAACTAAGAAAAATTTTTGTTTCGTTTTTTTTGTTTTTAAAAAATGTTAGTACATTTAACAGTTAAAACTGTTGGAAATTTTACTATGCGTTATATGTTTATAACGTTTTTAATGTAGTTGAATGAGTAAAAACTGATTGAAATTACCATTTCAATCAATAAAAGAAAAGTAACTAATACCGAAGCGAGTAAGATAAAGAATAGTTGAATTATATTGACTCGTACCTGAATAAACCAGCCGTTTAGTTGCATTATAGATAAATAACCTAGATACCGAATGTAGCGCTATCTGCCGGGCTAATTTGTGAATCTAAACCATCCAGGGCGCCACGCAAATGCGTACAAAAAAATTCATTAAAATCGGTCCACCCGTTTAGGAGGAGTTCACCGACAATGGGCTGATTTGTGAATCTAAGCCATCCAGGGCGCCACCCAAACGCATACAAAAAATTCATTCAAATCGGTCCAGCCGTTTAGGAGGAGTTCAGTGACAATACCGACTGCAGCGCCATCTGCTGGGCTGATTTGTGAATCTAAACCATCCAGGGCGCCATCCAAACGCATACAAAAAAATTCATTCAAATCGACCCAGCCGTTTAGGAGGAGTTCAGTGACCAGACCGACTACAGCGCCATCTCCCGGGCTGATTTGTGAATCTAAAACATCCTGGGCGCCACCCAAATGCATACAAAAAAATTCATTCAAATCGGGTTAGCTGTTTAGGAGGAGTTCAGTGACAATACCGACTGTAGCGCCATCTCCCGGGCTGATTTGTGAATCTAAACCATCTAGGGCACCACCCAAACGCATAAAAAAAAATTCATTCAAATCGGTGCAGCCGTTTAGGAGGAGTTCAGTTCATACACACGTACAGTAGAATTATATAGTTTAAGATAACCCCGGGTAAGAAAAAACTGAGGGGCCAAGCCTGGGCCAAGTCTGAGCCTA
>OY856186.1:37647177-37840803 GCA_963693315.1 Diogma glabrata | reverse complement strand
TGAAAATTACGGTACTTTTTCGATATTAATTCAAAATAAGGTGCAAAAATAAATATTTCAAATCAAATAAATTACAGCGTATTTGGGACATAAAAAGGTAAGTTTTCACCAAATTTCGTGAAAAAAAAAAATTTTTTTGTAAAAGATAAAAATAACAAACCAAAAACATGGTTTTTTGAATTTTTCACATAAATTTTGAGGTTATGTGAAAAAAGTGTCGATACAAAAGTTTTAGATCTTTTTATTACCTACAACTTTGCCATATTTCTTTTTTCCATAGAACTTTTAGTTTTGCCGGAAACCGAGATAAACTGTTTTTTACCCTTAAAAACTCACCCCTTCCCCTTCCCGATCTCAGATCGCCCATAAATTATTTTTTCTTTCATTTTTATAATACTCTCCTCCTTTTCTAATGGGTTTCATCCTACTATTATTTTTCTTGTTTTCCAAAATTATCGACCCTGGTCTATAGAGAAAAACTTCATTTTTTTCTTATACGTGTTTCGGATTGGGATTCGAACTATCCTCATCAGTGCCATGGTTCGAATTCCTTTTGGCAGACACGCTTTTCAACTAACCTACCGAGGCGATGGTATTTCAAAGTTGAAATTTCATCATTATTTAAGTACTTTAAGTTGAATTTTTTCTCATTAGGTATTTTGTGTTTTTTTTTTGTAATTCAATTAGCCAACTCTAGTGTATTTAGTCTAATTAACTCTACGAACTTATGTTTATCATACTCTAACTAATTGAATGAATAACTTGTGATTTACGAGTTTGGAAGACAATATCCAACTAGTTTAAGTACTCAACAAATCTGTAATATATAATTCAAAATTTTTAATATTCAAATCTAGTGAATTAAAAATTATTAACAAGTTTAATGTACAGCAACATAAAGTAAATATACATTCAAATAACATCTAGAATTTATCTCTTTCTCCCTCAAAAGAAAGTTAAATATTCTCAATTTTCAAATTAAGTTTGTTTTGTTATAATAAAAAAATATTGGCAACTCTTCCGAATCGTTTCAATGTTTTAAAACTACAATCGGTGACCTCGACGGGATTTCTCAACGACCAGGAATCTGTTGTAACAGTTTTTCTATATCAACCATATCATTTTCATATCGATCTATAAATTTAGTTCCAGATAAATACAAGTGCATAACATTCGACAATGGATCTTAGATTTCCACGTATGATTGATTCTTATTATCAAGCAATGATTTAGGTTTTTAGCTGTAAAACAATTTGTTATAGGTGTCAACATGCTGACTAAATATAGTTCGATAAATAAGCGCAAGCTCTATTCAACTTTAAATTTAACAGCGAATACGTGTTTATCCTTTCCAGATCGAATATTGGCCATCCCAAATTTTCGTCAGTTTACATCTGTTCGTAAATATTAGGTGCTTGTAAACTATAATTTTTATAATCAAACAAAATAAATCTAGAAAATATGAATTTCTAAAATCTAAAACTAAAATTAATGTTTTTCTCTTTCAGAATTACCAACGTAAAAATGCATTTAAAAATTTATTGATCAAAACAAAAAAAAATCGAATGAAAGTAAAATTCATGATAATCAATTTATAGATCAAAGATCTTGATTTCAACATCGTGGTGTTTGTTTGTTTTAGTTTCTTTTTTTTTTTTTCAAATATAGTTTTTTGTAGTAAAACGAAAGTAATTATTATATTATTTACAATGGTGTGAAGTGTAGAAAATAAAAGCAAAAATTTGAGAAGTAAAAAACATTGTAAAGTGCATAAAAGTGAAGATAAGAAGAGCAAAAAAAATTAGTGGAGGAATAAAAATTCATTATGAGAATATTGAATACAACAACATTTGTTGTATTTTTTCTTGTAATTAGTGTTGCCATTGGAGATGGTAAGATAATTTTTTTCATAATAATACTAATAAAACAGGTGAAGGTTTTTTCAATTCATTAGAGTTAACAAGACAAGAAATTAATATGTAAAAGATTTATAGACGAATATATTTAATGAAAAAAAAAAAAATAAAATTAAAAGACAAGAAGTTTGTTTGTTTATTGATTTTATAATTAAATTTGAGTTTGGTACCACAAAAAAATGATTTCTATTTGTTGGATTTATTGAATTTTTTTTATTATGTTAAATTGAAATTTATTATTAAGTGTTCTTTGTCGGCAATCTTTTTTATAAGTCAATCAATTTGAATTTTTATCGTAATTAATCGATAAGTGTAAGTCAAATAGGTTTTTGAGAAACATTATAAGTAGATTGGGGTTTAAATGTAGGTTTTGATTTATTGAAATTTTTAAAATAAATTAAACTAATTTTATGACAGGGTTTGTTTTGCTTTTCTTAATAAAATTTATTGATTCTAGCATTAATTCAGAGATTAATCACTGGTCTTCACAAAATATAATCCATTAAAAATAATATTTAACACAAATAATCGTCCGATTGCGATCTTTATGCATCAAGAACTTTAAAAAAATCAACAAAAACTAATAACCTTCTCGGTCGAATTTCTCCAAGCATCGATCTAAAGACTTTTTGATATAAAAGTTATTCCTTGGTGAAAACTGATAATTTTAGTTCTAATTAAACAAAAGAAATCAGGAATGTTTTAGATATTTCGCTACTTTCTTTTCATTTTAAGTCGTGGGGACGTCTAGCACCTTGAAATATTCTCAAACCGGACTAATGACTAAAAATAACATACGACGGAAGCTGGTCTACTAGATTAGACTGACCTAGTTTTATAATGCAATTACTTGGTCTTTAAAGGAGGAACAATAGAGTTTACAAAATAAAGGAACGTGCTAGAGGGTGTTGTATCGTACATTTTGTTTTGCAAGTTACATCTCGTATTGCACACTTTCAAAAATTTTCAAATCCATTGGAATTTTTTCATGTGAATTTTTTTTCGCGTGTGATTTTTGTGTGTGATATTTTCGTATAGAGTGATTTTTTCTGTGGTATTTTGGACGTGATATTCTTTCGTGAGTGAATTTTTCGTGTGACATTTTATCAGGACACCTTATAATAACAGTACAAGGGTTTGCTGATTACCACTTGCAGAAAAAGACCCAAGTTGATGGTGCCATTACAAAGGCATACGAGACAATGCAATAAATGCCTCATATATTCCAGTTCCACTCTCAGTTTCTGAAAAAGTTTCACAGATTCAATTAAAAATTTTTGCAATTGTAACTCTTGGTTCTAACTTTATACTTTTTAGTAAAGGGTAACCCACTACAAGGCTAAACCAAATTGTTGTCTGTTATATCAGTAATTGATTTTTTCGTCATATTAATAATTGTTATGAAAATGTTGATAAAAATATTTATTTCTAGGTCAAATATTCATAAGAATTATGCTTCGAATGAATATTACCAATTATATTTTCTAATTAAGTTGAAGGTTGCATATTTTACTTATACATTCGATAATACGTTGAGTTTTAAATTAACTTTTCATACTTGAATAATTTTCTTGGTAAAATTTGATGACTTTTCATAAATAAATAACAGCTAAAAATGATTATTTATTGGTAGTCCAGTAAGTTTATACATCACAGTATGCATCAAATCCGGTAGTTCTGATTTTTCGCAGACTTGTTTATAATGTTGGTCTAATGAATAAGCCAAGTTTGTGACCTCGAGGGCCGAACGTAACTTTGTCAAAAATCGAAAAAAACGCGAAAAAATCGTGTTTTTTTTTTTTTTTCAAATTTTGGCGATTATAACCCTAAAGGACTAGTTTTTTCTTTAAACTTTCTTAAACCGTTTTTAAATTAGACTTAATTTGCTACAATATGATACTAAAACTGTCTCTGTAGACCCAATATTTTCCGAGGTTAAGCCTTTCAAGGTATATCATTTTTTTCGAACTTCGCAAGTTTTTGCAATTCTGTCGTTCTAAATGAATTTTGACCCTGAATATACTATCGAAGCCCTGTACTTTTATGATGTGATGTTAAAAAAGAAAATGAGAAGTGTGAACGATGATGTTAAAGCTAAGCTACGAATAATGAAGAAAATAGATAAGTACAACAAAAGTTAATAAGTTTATTTGTTAGGAAATTGAGTAATATTCAAAATCATAAAGCTAAATTAATTTAGTCCTCTTGGAAGGTCCCGGTTGAGGTTTGTCTGTATCTGGATTGACGTATTGGAATGGCATATCCCCATCAAGAGATGGTGATGAATCGTTGACGTCTTGTGCCCACAAGTCACCCTCCATTTCGATATCGGAGAGATCGTTGCCTTCTGGAATATCTACTCCTGCAACATCAGGTATACTGTCACAAGAGGCCTCGCTGCAGTGGCTGCAGACTGATGAACATTTTAATCTTGCCTTCCCTGCAGCTGCACGCGTTCCCACAACCCTTCATGCAGCCGCAAAAAATCATCCGCAAGAGGTGTTGTGGGACTGCATCTCTGGTCTTCATTTTGGGATTAAGGCCTTGTGGCGTTGATATCTATCCCCAGGAGAGAGGGTTCAGTGTGACCTGTACCTGACCACTGTACCTGTAAGATGATTGTACATGAGAATAGAAAATGATGAATGATATGTAATGTGTATTACTGATTCAAGGACAAATTTTTACCTGATGGTATGTCCGCCAGGAGTGAAATCGTGCAGAGTATCGTGTAGGAGGTAATTTGGCTAGATTGAAGCTGGTTTTCGTCGCAACCCTGGCGAATAGTTGGTACTTCATCTCGTCAAGGTTATATGTGTTGGGGTTGCCTCCGTATAGAGCAATTACGACTGGCTCTCTTGCTGCTGCTATCTCGTCAGGTGTAGAGTTGGTGTCGAGAAAAATCGTAGGTACAGTTACATAATTTTCTTTTCTCATTGGCCAATGGCCACCACACACATATATTTATTAATACAATTATTAGGACAGGGATGTAGAAAACTCTACAAAGGTATATTGCGAAAAATTGCGAAGTTCGAAAAAATGATAAAACTTGAAAGGCTTAATCTCGGAAGCTATTGGGTCTACAGAGACAGTTTTAGTATCATATTGTAGCAATTTTAGTCTACTTTAAAAACATCTTAAGAAAAACCGTTGCGTTCGGCGCTCGAGGTCACAAACTTCGATTATTCATTAGGCCAACATCATAAACAAGTCGCAAAAAATAGTCTCAGGCGACGAAGTTACTGGACTATGGAGAACACTTTTATTGTTTTTCAGTTAATTCAAATCAGAACCTACGTCCTACACCACGTCTGTCAAACCCGGCTTCGGTAAGGTTTTTTCCCTTTTTTTTTTTTTTCAAAAATCAACCTTCCATATGGATTCAATTAATTCAAAATTGAGACTCCTACTACTTTATATATGACTATTACCATGCGTGTTCGTTCAACCGATAAATCTATATATATAAAATTCTCGTGTCACAGTGTTTGTAATTAAACTCCTCCGAAACGGCTTGACTGATTTCCATGAAATTTTATGTGTATATACGGTAGGTCTGAGAATCGGTCGTAAACTATTTTTTATACCCTTAAGTGATAAGGGGGGCCCTCCTCCCAAATTTTTTTTGTATTTTTCAGACAAAATTTTTTATTTTTATTTTTTTATGATTTGACATTAAAAAATACATATAATCCCTAATTTTCCCCCTTCTACCACCAACCCCCATTTTTTAATTGCGATATTAGTACTGAAATACTCTTCAATTACTCCTCCGAAACGGCTTGACTGATTTCCATGAAATTTTATGTGTATATACGGTAGGTCTGAGAGTCAGTTGTAAACTATTTTTTATACCCTTAAGTGATAAGGGGGGCCCTCCCCCCAAAAATTTTTTGTATTTTTGAGACAAAATTTTTTATTTTTATTTTTTTATGATTTGACATTAAAAAATACATATAATCCTTCATTTTCTCCCTTCTACCACCAACGCCCATTTTTTAATTGCGATATTAGTACTGAAATACTCTTCAATTACTCCTCCGAAACGGCCTGACTGATTTCCATGAAATTTTATGTGTATATTCGGTAGGTCTGAGAATCGGTTATAAACTATGTTTTATAGCCTTAAGTTAAATGGTCAAATTTTTGTCAATAAAAGAGGGATTAATGATTCGAGGGGAAGATTTCCACATTTGGAAATGCCGTCAATTGTTTCACCAATACATGGTAGATATGTATGCAAAAACATTCGAAACAGAACGTTTAATATTCATTCGATTAAATCAAACCAAGCTTTTCTCTGAAGTACCAGTATATTTGCGAGAGCCAATTTAATATGACGGTTATTCACAACTAACGCACACACACAAAATCATCTCAAATGCACACGGCAAATATCCGATGCCAGCTTCGATAAAGATTTGTAGGAAGTTGTGACGAAAAATATGTAACATGAGCCTTCCAGAACACTGAATCCACTGAATCCAAAGTACGCAAAGTGATATCACCAAGGATTCAGTCAGTTACACGAAATTCAGTTACATGAAACGATGATCCTTTATATAAAAGAAGAGCCGCAGCAGATGGCGGTAAGGTAACAATATATAGATATGCGAAACGGGAACATGGAAATAGTTCCATAAACATGGATGGTTGTTCCATATTAATCCTTTCCTACAAAGAACATACAGATCGCACATAAACTTGGAATACGGTATATACGTCAAATCAGTCAAATACGTAAGTTAGAAAGTACTTTAATAAAGGCAACATTTCAGTTTTAGAGTGTTACAATGAAGCAGCACTGGGATGTATGTATCATTCATCAATGACACGTGCAGCACTTCACCTCCAAACTAAGTTCGAGCTATGTTTAAAATCATGCTGACCGCTTACTGTTCTTCATCTACAAGAACGTTATGGGAAAAAATATAAATCGCACATGGTTGATGATATTTCCTGTCCTATATAGCAAAATGATTGAAGATCTGTGCGTAGTATTAGCGAACTTAGTTCTCAATCAATTATTAATGCTACCGTCGAATCGATCTGCTCCGTCGGTCAATGTGAAATTACGTCGTTAATATAAATACAATACTGATGATTAGGTTTAATATAAGTACAATACGGGTGATTTGCATTTCAATTCAAAAGATCACAATTGTCAATTAAATTGATGTTTGCAATCACCATAAAAAAAGATCACGCTCAATCATTAAAAGTGCGCGCTTTAGATGTAGAACGGATTGATTTTCGTATGGACAATTATGTTGCGTAGATAGAATAGAGGCATAAAACTAGATAACCTCTATATCTGAACCAACAAAGGAGCCACAACAAATAATGTATAACCTGCAGAAGCATCGAGAAATTGAACATTAGAAACCTGTAGGTTCTCTTTTCTTAGTGAGCACTCAGCACATTGAACATATGGGTACTGCGAACATTTGTAAATCTATTTATGTTCTGTATTATGTTATATATAGAGATGACACACCTCTACTAATTCAACAAGTTGCTTAAATTTTTTTTTGCTTACTTGAAAACTTATTTGATCGCTAATTTTTCATATATCCGAACTGATCAGTAAGAGTGCTGATTATTTTTCATCCATATTTTTAAAAAGATAAATTAAAAATTATGCGATTATTCTCATTACCACTTTTTGAAATCATTGCTACTACGTCAACAAAATGTCTGTGCACAAGCTTTATTTATAAGCGTAGCAAAGCACGCCGGGTCCTGCTAGTATAAATATAAATTCCATAGAAAACATTACCAAATAAAATAACGAAAGTCACCACTATTATATAGGAATAAGGAAAGAGAAACAAAGACTCCATTACTTCAATTAAAAATTAAAAATTCAATAATCGTATATCGTATACCCTCACCAAAATACGGTAACCAAACTATTATTTAAAACCAATTACGTATAACGTACAGTAATTTCACTATCGTTAAAATGTTTAAATACTCAACAAATCCAAGAAGTAGTAATAAAAACTAAAATAAGACAAAAAAAACAATTGGATTTATTGTCTTCACTTTCGACTTCCGTTTCGTAGTGTCTTCGCTATTTTTTGATTTTGTTAATTTATATGGTTAATTTAATTAGGTAACCATACATCGTTTTGTGTGGATTGGTTTGTGATAAATGTAACGGAAAACATAAAATGGTTTTAAGTTAATAAAAGGTATTATTGGTTCCTTTCATTACCTGTTTGTTGATATTTCTTTTGCCTGTGATACCCGTATTACCAAGTACTCAGTAAAATGTTACATTGTTACCATTACCAAGCTTCTATAGCTCTCCAACACATCTTAAACTATTTTGATTGTAATGATATAATGGTCTTGTACCTTGATGCTTTCGAGTTCGACAAGATGATCATCTTCTTATCTCGATAACTTTATCTTAAGCTAAAATTTGCTCATCTTTCGACTGGCGTAAATTTCAGTCTGAAGGGCATTGAGGTAAGTGCTTATTGGTTTTGAGTATTTGAGTATTTTTGGAGCCATCAATACACTATGCGATTATGCTGATGATACGCAGTGAACTCACTGCTTAACTCTGAATATATGTCTGTTTTATATTGAAGTTGAGCTTCAAAAAAATTCTATTTTTAGGTTACTCAACCGGTGTATTTGTTCAAGAAATTTTTTTTTTAATTAACTTTTATTGGTTTTTCCTCAAAATGTTTTTGCATACTATGAGAACTCTTATGGTTTTGCTCATCATTGTATTTTGTACGTTAGTTTTGTAGGAGCTTGTTTTATAGAATAACGACAAAACATTTTGTTTTTTGTCGTAATATAACTACTGAGTCCCTCATGATTCATTTAAATTTTTTATTTTTTATTGAACGGAATCATCATGGTTTTACTCAGATTTAGCTTCAGTCCCACAGATGTGTATCATGCATCTACCAGATTATGCCTTTTCTGTAAAATATCTTTAAATGTCTGCTTATTCTTATACCTGGCTTTAATGGCTATGTAATCCGCTCACCTAAGGCATTTGAAGCCTTGGTTACAAAACTAAGTAACGTTTTTTCTAATAATAATGCAACATTTAGACGACTCTGCATTAGTTCCCCATGCTACTTTTGCTTCAACAAGTGCATAGTCCCCTCTCTCTCCACCATCCTTCAGGTATAGCTATGATGGGTCTCTCCTTCCTTACTTCAACGACGGTTCTGAAATTGTTGACAAAACCTCCCCAAGTATCATAACCCGCTTTTGTTTCCCCCCCGCCTATCTTGGTTCTTCCAAACGTGTGGCTAAGAATATTCCCTGTCACCAATATTATTTTTTTCATCAATGCCTTTGCTCTACAAAGCTTTTCTGCACTTGGAATTGTTTTGGACAAGCCTCCTGTAAAGATTGCCATCTTAGCAGTTTTCACTCCACCTGCGTAGATAGTGCCCGTCTGTAAGTGGAGGTGCCCATTATTGCTTGCAAGCCATACTGTCTTGACCGTCTTATCCCGGTTCTGATTTTGTTCTTTAAAAAAATGGGAATTTTCTTTCCGCATTTTGGCAAAGGTAAAAAGGTCTTGGTGTTAATCATTGTTAGTTGTACGGGCGAATAAAGCCTACAATAGGAGAAAATTAAAGCATAGAGCGAAATGTATTTATTTTTGTTGTTGTTAATAGTCATTTTGATAGCAAATGTTTATTTACCAAAAAGACATAAAACACAGAATCATATATCAAGAATATCATTAATCATAAAATACAGATTTTTATCTATACTGATAATTTACTTGAATAGTTCTAACCTATGCAAGATGACTTAACGATTTATTAACATTAACTTTACGTTTTAAATAATTTGCAATCCGTTAATTATAGATAATCAGATTTCTTAATTAAATAAAATTTTCTTTTAGTTTTTCTAAATATTATTTAATGCAATCACAATTAAATAAAAAAAACATTTAATTATAGTTGTTACAGTAGTTATATTAATTAACAAATTGTTAAATGCAGTACAAAGAACTTGGATGCCAAAAACGTAATGAAATTAACGTAATATTGTGTATTTTGAAACAATAGATATTAAATGGAAATGATTCACTTATTATATGTTCAAGGTAAGATATTTCTACATGTTGGAATATGAATGGAAGATTTCTTGTAATTATTATTATTACACTACCACAAGATTAATCGATAAAATAACTGTATAAATTATGATTTAACGGCAAATGTTGTATTGTGTTTAATTATATCTAAATCAAAAGACTTTGGCTGAGCGACGAACCTGATTTATTTCATAATATTTACTAAAATCTATTTCCTAAGAATTTTTTTTACTTTTCTGACTGTTTTGAAGCAAAAATTAATCAATATTTTATTTACATATTTGAAAATGAATAGACATAAGTCAGAATATCCAATCAATTGAAGATGAATGATTAATGATTGGACACGAACGTAATTGAATACGGAAGACCTTGACTTTAGTTAATTCAAATTGTTGCTAAAGAATTGCATCAACTGAAAATAAATGAAAAAATTCTAAACAAACGATTTTGAAATGGTTTTTGTTAAAGATTCACATTACCTACCTTGAACATAATTCAAATAAATAAATTCTCGAAAATTTAAATTTTTTATCGATTTTCACGATTTTCAGGAGTTCATTAATAAAAACGTTAACAACATTAGTAAATGATAAATAAAAGTACAAGTATTTAGTACACGCAGTTGTAAAACAAGATTTCCTTGCATAAAAACTGTTTTAATTTTTTTTAAAGTTATTTTGGTTAATTAATTTACGATATTTAGTTTAAAATTTTTTTTTTTTCAAAGTGCAGTAATGAACTAAATACCGTTCTCTAATTAATCAATTCGATACGATAATTAGATCGGTATTTTATTGATTTGATTTTTTTTATGCTAGTGACAATGTGATCTGAAAGGTGAACATGATTGCTATTTTATTATTTTAAAAGCTAAATCTCATGTTGTGAAATTTATTTTTAGTAAGAAAGCTTTAAATTAATGCTTGCTGTTTGTGGTTTTGTGTCAGTCAAAATAGTTTAGTTTCATACGATGGCATGATTTTAGTTCTTTGTTAGTCAGATAAAAAAGGTAAATAATTAAAAAAATAAATATTGCGATATTGTTGGATGAATGGTCTTAAAGCATATGAACTCCTTAGTGAACATTAAAACAGGGAAGGAGTTTTGAAGAACTGCTTAGGGACAATTTTTGGAGGAGAAAGACCATGTAGCCTCTTTTAAGTAATTGCCAAGCAGTTAATGTTATACTCTAAATAACATGTATACTTGTAGTATCATGTAATAATAATTGTATCGTTTATAATTGCAATATCGCTCAACAATTATTTAAAACGAACTTTGATATATTTCCAAAAACGTAATGAAGCGCTACTTCGTTGAAACTCAATTAAATGGCATAGCAGGTCGCGTACCTAGCGATATTTATTTATAACCCCCGACTAGTGGCAGCCTATGGGAACGAGTAAGAAATCCTGCTACTTCAGCACAAATAAACAATATCTTACGCGAAAAAACATGATATGTACGGAAATGAGAAAAAGCAAGTGAAAGAATGAGAATCTGGCTACCGCCTAGGCGAAAGAACCGCGATCACCAAATCCAACCCCATATACTCACATACTCCCACACTCTCACACCTCATACACTCTTGCACCCTGACCCGCACACACACGCACTCTCACACACATGCACACTATCTATATCCCCATATACTCACGCTTGCATACACACTCATACACCTACATACCTACGCACCATCATCCATGTCCCCAGACATTCACGCATACATATACACATACAGTCGTCTTTCATACCAAAAAGAAACTTCGACAACCATTGTGATAAAAAGAAAACACTAACAATAGGAATGGTAGAGATAATAAGAATTTATTGGTTTGCGAGCTTGGCCTAACCATTATGCCATATATCGTAATAAATCCCTTTTTTTTGTAAATTAGAGTAAAAATAAATTTTATTACAGATCATGCATTCCCATTGGTTAAAGAAACTTATTCATTATATAGTTGCGATTTTCGATTAGCATAATTGATCGTAAAATAATTTTGACACATCATTATAAACGGAAAATGATTTACCGTCTTATTTAAATTTATTTCATTTAATACCACTTTGGTTGGTTTTAGATTTAATAGAATATTCTTTAATTGATGAGTTTATAATACAACACCATAATCTCATTCCAGGACCAGCGCAGTAGATTTTTGTTTTTATTTTTGAATAACATCATCAGATGGTGTTATAAAACACGCACCATATTCACCACCACGAAGTTTGGTTCCAATCTGTTTGAATTTATCTTTATCTGTATCTCAAAGGACGCATTTGGTATTTGTAGACACTAACAGTGATTTACCTCATCCATTAATTTGAAAAATGGGATTTTCTAATGTAAGTATTGAATGTGTTGCAGTATGTAAAAAAAGAGGTATGCCCCAATAAATATGAAAAAAAAATTAACGTTACATTGCACTTTTTATCACCATAAATCTTTTTATCATCATCCCTCCAATAAAAATATGTTACAGTTTTATCATCATTTTGAGTTCTTATCATTTGTGGTCCTGATGAACTCAATCGTAACCACAATCATAACCCCTTGTATGGATGAGAGTGATATACATTTTTTCATGTTTTGATATTGCAATTTGATTTATAGTACCATATTTGTTTGGTATTATTTGTACAAAAAAAATGTACAAGGATCGCGTTCTAATAAATATCCGCTACCCGAGGAAGCACTAAATACGAGGTAATTTTGAGATACGTCGCAACATGTATACTTTGTCCGTTGTGTTAGTTTTAGAGGCGAATTAACTATGTCAGATAAGTCTTTTAAATTCAATAATACAAAACTTGCACACATTCTTTTCTTTGTATAAAAAAAATCTAGGAATAAATTAATTCAATTGCAGGGAACAAAGTAGAAAAATTTAGTTATATTTTTTTTATAGAAATGTAACTTACGACCTTGACATTTTAATATCGACTGTTATACGACTGCTTTGACCTTCGTCTACATTGTTATATAAATGAAGTATAATATAGGCATTGACTCACCAAACATGCATCCCATGAACCCCCCACATACTTACACTCATATATACACGCACCCATACTTATTCATACCTCTAATTTAAAAATATAAATAAAATTAAATTAAATGAAACTCACCCCATAAGTATTCCAGTCCCTCTTCTACGTCCTCCAAAATTTAGCCAATCTTGATCACTTAGGCTGACGGTGGTTTGACGACACGTTCAATCGGTACTGCAGCTCCAGCGATCATCAATGGTCGTACACAGGATCGATAAATTAAAATGCAAGTGTAGATGACTATAGCTGACGTATAAAATTACAGATATTGATGTATAAAATATCAGATATATGTGATTGCCGAAAGAACAAAAACCGCCATATGCAAAAAAAATCGACACACCCTTTTCTTTGTTATAGGATGGTTCGAGAATTAAATGTGTCGACAGAGATTTCCGGAATAAAAAGAGCAGATTATCCAACAAATTTTAATTCCAATAAGTAACATTTGTTTAAACCAGAGTTCAATAATTAGCTTCTTAATTATCTTTAAATTTTAATTAATTAATATTACAATGCATCTACTATAACCAAACAACAAAAGAAATTTCTGTATATTAAAAAAAAAACAGTTTTAGTTTTAACATGCGTTTTGTCCAAAATTTGGTTTTGGTGGTTTATTTTCTTCTTTTAATTGTAAACTTATAATTAAATCACAGATGAATCTTTTCACAAAGAGAATTGATATCACACCAATAAAAATGAATTAAGTAATTACAAACATATTCATAATTTTTATAGATTATTTTTGGTTTTCTTTTGTTAGGTTAGATGCATTACTTACAATTATACAAAATTTTTTGGCTAATTATCATAAATTTAGCTAAGGACCACTTATATCACAAACATATAATATATATTTTTTTTTGTTATTATAATTTCTGATTTTTTTTCTATCATTAATTTACTAATTAAATAACAATTAAACTATTTGCATTTAATAAAGAAAACATCTCACATTTTGTAACTTTTTTACAACACAAAAACACCAAACATATGTTCCTGACGGCTGTCAAACAACAAAAACAAATTAATTCCAGTAGAATTAATAGAATAAGAGCAAAATAAGAGATTTATATGTGTTTGAATACACGTCACAAACAGATAGAATTTTTTTGTTTTTTAATTGAATTGAAACATGTAAATTTTTCTAGATTTGAACTAATGGAACTGATACATTTAAAAATGCAAATTGAACTAATTGAACTAAAGTAAATTGACTACATTAAAAATTTTACTACTTAATTTATTGGAAAAAAAAACGTGAATTCCAAAATAACTTACACATTTTGGATATTCACGAGAGAATTTTCAAAATGCAACAAGAGAGAGAAGCTATCAATTGCGTTCTATTTATAGTCTAAAAAAAATGGTAGCAATAACTGGTAGCTCGTTTTAACAATTAAAGAACCCACAAAAATATTTACCAATATCCTGTACTAAAATTGAAGAATAATTAAAAACAGAGACATCTATTACGGAATGACTTTAGGCAATTACATTTATTAGGGTATCCACTAAGGAAATATTATCACCACCGGGTAATAAAATTGAAGACTACAACAAAATGTATAACAGAATACCGATTGTAAGATTTATATGATATAGCGTAACCTATTTTGAGACAATCCTCCAGCAATCAACGAATACAAACTGAATACCGGAAACCACACTGGAAAATATTACACAACTGTTTAAAAGTGATTAACGTTCTTTATCGGAAACTATTGCAGGTGGCAATTACGGTTTGAGTTTAAGAAAAAACTTATTATGAAAGTCTCCGCGAAGGCAAATTTGATGCGTATGAGAAAGCAGCGAATCTATAAATCAGGGAACTACACAACGCTTCGCTGATCACCAGACTACGTCATTTATTGGGTGGGTTGTCAGTTTGTACATTGTAGTACAACATTGTAGTAGAATTATTTAGTTATTGAAGTAAAGCTTTTTGTTCTATTGTTCTTCTTGTTTTTAAACCATGTGCTTCTAGTCAGTAGGCCCTTACCCCTTTCATTTGATGATTACCAGATATTTTATACTTCATGTCCCTTAAAAGCAGCCGTGTCTGACAATAATTTGTCTGCTATTGACGAGTCGGGCAATTGACGTTTTGGCGTGTTTGGGTTGTCAGACAAATTTTGGTCGGACAACATTATCCTGGTTTTCTAAAGCAAATTTCCCCTCTCTCTTTCTTAATAAAAAACAAAATTGTGGCCGTAAATTTACAAGACTTCTGAAAATCGCCATGTTTCAGAGTTTTTCCGAGCAAAAAAGTCGTTGAATTGAGAAAAATGACAGATAAAGTTTTCGGACTCGTCTCACTATCATGTCTGAAATATTTTCCGAATAAGAAGAACAACATTAAATTTTTTTCAAAATAATATGTATGTATTGTGTAGTAGGAATAATAATATGTGTCACTAGATCTTTTATGTATGATCTTTTAAGACCAAAGTCACACAACAACATGCGTTCCGAGGTTTTGGTGGAGGTAAACATTTTTTGTCGTTATTTTGTATTTTATTTAAAGAATAAATTTCTAGTTCTTGGATGGATGATACTTCTCTTTCACTGTTGTCATGGACTATTGCAATTTCCTTTGGTTTGCTAAATAATGAATAGACCCTCATTATTGTTTAACTTTTTAATGCACTAATGTGCCTATAAGTGAGCAATAAATGCGTTTCACATAGTTTGTGGTATTAACATATTAACATTTGGCTCAAAAGTATAAACTTAAGGTTTTTGGTTTTAAAATCAGAAATGCTTTTTCGATCAACCGAACTATTGTAGTAACAACTGTGCGAACATTTATTTACACAATAAATTTTATTACGATTATTCATAAGGAGATTATTCGTAAGGAGAAAGGGAATTGGTGATAAGGTCAAAGAAGCAGCATGATAGTAAAATTTTATAAAAATACTTTCAAAATTCAAAATTGTATGACAAAAAACATAGAAAACAAACAACCAACTAATCCATCAATCAAACTAAATAAGTTGTCTAAACAATTTTGAAAGATGCATTATATCGTGCAACTTTTGACCCTGTTCAGTTGAATTAAGATGTTTTATTTCTGCTCTACTACAAACTTTCAAATCTTGAATTTATGTACTTTCCCATATTTACTTAACTAAACCACATTTGATTGAATAAAAAACAAAATAATTTAACATAAAAACCTTGGTTACAAATTATTTAATGTGTACTATGAAGCTGTCACTTCTGTGGGCTATAGTATAATTTAAGGGAATAAAATAAACATCATGGATAACTGCCTATAGCAATTTAAATTTCTTTCATTTAAATTTAATTTGACCCGATTTAGGTTCACAAATAAAAGTGTTACTAGTGTAACACTAAATTTTTTTAATTGAATTATAATTCGATTTATTTTATTTTGCCTTTCAATCTCTTGGTCCGCCCTCTTTTGTTCGGTAATTATTCTTTTATATTTGGGCAGAAAATAACCAACACTTTCATTAAAAAGTAAATAATTAACAAAAATACCCGAATTAGTAAAAAAACTATTAACTTTTGTTTTTTTATGTTATTGCTGATAATTATCGAGGTTGAGTTTTATATTGAAATCATATCATTGTGGGATGGCTATGGAAAGGATTTATTTACTTTCACAAGTTCTTTTTGAATTGAAATTATCTTAAATAATATCTGTAAGAACGATATCTTGAAATTTTCAATTTTTGGCGAGCTGCTTTGCTAACGGATTATTTTGGTAAGCTTGGCACTTCTTTAAGATGAGTAGGAATATGGAAACTTGCCAATCTTTCGTGATTATCTTTTCGCCAACATCTATCGAGAGTGAATATGGAAGTTTGTGATAATTGGCAAATGGAAATATGATGCGATGGGTAAATTTATTTTAGCTTGTTCTAGCTTATCTCAGCTTGTTCTAGCTTATCTCAGGATCAATGCTGTCGGGGATACGTGCTCCCATAATGTAAATAATAGTATGTGGAAAGTTGTCTACCCTGAACAAAAATATTCAGTCACTCTACCTCGTTTTGGGCCAACTTAATGTTCATTATTACAGTAACAGCCAATTCATTTGGGATCCTTTTTTTTTGTTATTGAACGCAAGATAACTAAATTCTGAGTAAGTTAACCGAATTTCGAAGTCTGTTAGAGACAGAAAGTATTCGGTTGGCACGAAGTATTTCTCAATGTATCTTTTTTATGGCATAAAATAGTGATGTACCGAGTCCTAAAAATAAAAAAGCCGGGGATCGGGTACCCGGCCTATATATCATAATACCCGGCTGGGTACTCGGTCCGGGTATTTGATTAAATTTTCATTTATAAACAAACCGAGAACTCTGTAAATGTTAACAATTTAATTACTTTAAAGCGTGGTCAAAGGTTGACAACCAGAAGATGTATTGTTTTACATTAAAATTTATAGACTAAATTTTTAAGATGAATTGAGTTTGAATTAATTTAAAAAATTTCAGTATAACATGACAAATTCCATACTTTAATTTTAAAGTTTCAAGATGGCCTTCAATCAGGGTGACCACCTCGCCGAGTTTGACATGGAGCCTCCAAGTTGTGAGCGTAGTAATTTTCGGGTTCCAGGTTTGACAACAAACTCGCCGGATGAGCCCTATTATCTGGATTACCTATTGCCATGCAATAAATTTTTTAAATTAACAACTCTTCAAGCTAAATTAAAATCTTATGCCATATATGATCTTACTGTCGCCCGATTTCATAGTTTTTTTACAGTTCCTTAAGTTAATTTAGATGGTATTACATCCAAAATATGCACACCGCAACGGAATCTACAATTTAACCGATGACAGAAAATTGCTTCGATCTCGTGTTACAGCCACTAATGATAGAAATTTGTTAATCAATTCTATCAGTGAAGACGTACAACGTATACAAGATTCGATGGAGGGTTATTTCGATGAGTTACAATCCAGCCAAAACCAAAGAACCAAATATAAATAAAATAATTAAATATAAATTCTTTCACCGATGATGGATATTTTATATCCGAAACGCGTCTGATATTTATATTTTAATAAAAAGTTGTTTGAAAAATATTATTTTTGTTAAATTATTAAACTTAATATTGTACCAAATGTTATCGTTTATTTCGGATGTAGCAACATCCTATTAAGGATGAACCAACATCCTAAATCAAACAAGGACGACTGAGTTAAAATAAAAATAACATGAAATGGAACTCTAAAAGAAAAAATTCGGTCACTACAACCTATTTTGTGCTAACCGAATGTTTCATGTCACAATAAACTCTAATTCGGTTCTCTCATTTTCAAAAACAAACAAAAAGAGACCTGACTAACGTCACCCAAAAACGAGTGACATTCTTCTCGTAGTCATTTCAATTTTCTAGTATTTACATACAATCAAACTAAAAAAAATCACTTTACAATAAACGTAAATTCTGTTTCTCTTACGTTATCAGAGGAATATGGCCATCGGATATTACCCTCTATTATCTAACAACCTTAATTTATTTCACAACATTCCATTAAAAATAGTTGAAACATAAAACCTAGACTAACAAATCATTAACTATCTTAATTACAAAAAAAAACATGTTGTAGTAATTTACAAATGCAAAAAACTACAAATATTACACAAATTCCATAAAATGAATCTTGCTATCAAAGCAAATTGAATCAAATTAAATTTGTCAAACTAACAAACATTAATACCAGCAGGTGTTCAACTAATCAAACCAAAAATTTATAAAAACAGAAACAAATTCACATAAATTATTGTCTTTTTTTCTATTAAAAATAATAATGAAATGTTTCTTGAATTTTATGTATGTCCGTTGCAACAAGACGTTATGATGTAAGATAAAATGACATTTGAAAAAAAAAATTTCAAATACAAAGACAATATAATTAATTTTATAAAGCTAGAAAACAAAATGAAAGTAAATTTATTAATTTTAAATTAAATTTATAGGTTATTGCACTTGTAGTTATGGTCATCCAAGCCGGTACGTTTCGTGATAAAGCTGAAAAAATTTCTCCAAGCAAAGGTTAGATCCGGGTAAAATTTTTGTTTTTTTGCGGGAACGGAAAAAACCGCGCTACTGTCAATCAGTATATGACCACATCCATAAGGCATAACTTATATTAATAAAAGTCCATTTCGCAAAAAATGAAAGTTTTTAATTTCACAAATTCCTTTAGTTCGAAGAGCTACTTCACCTGATCTGTGCGTAGGGTTAGAACAAAAAACAACATACTTGTTAACATTAGAAATGATAATGAAATGAAAAAATGAAGACTAACTAAACATTTTTTGGCATATTTGCTACTAAATCTAAAGAACACTTGCACTTCTAATTTTATAATAAGTTTGGATTCTTTTTCTGAAAATATAGTTTAGTTTCTCTTCAAACCCAACCACAAAATTCATACACTAACTAGCTCACCCTTTAAAATAAAATTTATTGTTTATGCTGCAAAAAATACGTCATACATCATACGTCATATTTGTTTTAATTTAATATTTTTAAATCTTGCACACATTTATTTAAAATGTACATGGAACTTTCGAGTATAAATACAAAAATATTTTATGCATGACTTTTGGGACTAGGATCTTCTGAAAGTTTATGAGTCATTCCTAGACTCATATTTTTGTTAATTTCATTACGACAAATGAAGATAGCGGCCGTATTTTTAAGTTGATAATTGAAAATGTATGTGTGTGATGTGTGTTTTCACCATAGTTTTAACGATTTAAATGAAAAAAATCAAAAAATTGTAATATTTGACTTACATATATAATATTAATTTGTCCTAATTTTCTTAATAGTATAAAAAATAAATTTAAATATCAGTAAACCGACATGAAAAAAGACAAACAAAAAATATTAAACCAATATAATAATTTTTTTAAATCACTTAAATTAATTATTCAAAGTGCCTGTTTGTTTTTTGTGTTTGTTTTCGTTAAAAAATTTGTTTCGCATATATTTTAGATGAAAATAAATTTTAGTTCATTATTTTAATATTACAAAAACGAAACTATTATTTCATAAAAAGTTAAATAATACCAGTCATTTTAGAAAATGTAACCATTTTCTTTTTAATTTTTCCATTCTCTATTTCTATATTATTATTTGGGGATTTTGTATCATGCACATTTCATGCATTTTTTAACAGTTGTTTTACGGGTCAAGTGTAATATTGCATTTTAAAACAAATTTAAAATAAGACGAATATTTTTCAACGCAAGCGGTGCAGTACTATTTCAAAATAGTATAGATATTAACAAATTAACAATTTTTAAATTGTTAATTTGACAAAAATGCATTGCGAGCTGTTTTGGTCATACTCTTAGTTTATATATTCTCTTAGTTCAAAAAAATTTTGGATGACTCCATCCTTATAAGTAGCAGTTTAGTAATGTTGTAGTTCTGACGCGTTGTTAATTTATATCTGGTTTGAGTTGAATGAAGCAAATAGTGACTTTTTGTAGGAATATACAAATTTATTAAGTTTCCATGAATTTATGATCCTGGTAGCTCAATAAATGTACTTGGTACAATATACACTCAATAAATACACTTAATACACTCGCAACACAAACTAACCGATTAAACTGATTGATAAAAGCTTAATCTTGTTCCACTATATATTAATAATTAAATATATTAATTAATAAAATTATTCCAACATACAAATTTTAAGATTTGAATTTCAATTGTAAAAGATCGTCCATTGCCTGTTTTTGTTTGGCTCATTCAATTCATTCCATCGTTTACAATCAGACTAACAAGATTGTGCTTCTTAAGGTCAATTTTGTCTGTGCATGCTATGCATGCCAAGATAGCGGGCGTGCATGCCAAGATAGTCTGCTAAATGGGATTAGAATTGATGTATAGAACCGGAAACCATATTTCTTGTTCATTTTTATTCTCTTCTGTTTTTCTACAAAAGGTTTTATTTTATACAAAAATTTTATCTTATTTTAACTACAAATGTTATCTAATTATTATTTTTCAAAATATATTTTATCATATTTCTATTTACAAAAAAAAATTCCAAAACTATTTATTTATTTATTTTAGATAATAATTGAAAGTATAAAGCGACAATTGCTCAGCTTATTTTTATATATGTATTTTGTTGTGATTTAATTTATTTGAATATTTTGTTTGATATTGTTATTGATGACCACGACATACCTCCCCCTTTGGTTAAAAAAAAATGTTGGATTGTTAAAGTATTTTAAATCTCTTTTATTTATTTTGATTATTATTTGGTTAGTTTGAAAGAAAAATTACCGATTTATGAATTGTTTCGTTTGTAGTTGTATTATTTTTTGTAGTTCCGAAAATTTACTTTGGATTCGGAATCGTTTGTAGGCTTTTTTTAAAAAGTAGTTTTATGAGGATAAGAACTTCTCAGTACTCGTAACGCTTTTAAAATTTATTGTAACTGTGATTTTTATTTCTTTACTACACTAAAAATTTGTTTTAATAATATTAATCTATATCGTGTAAAAGGAACACTTGTTTGTCATATAATAATTACTTAATCATATTTTTAATTAATACATATTTGATTTTAAATTCACACATTATTTTCATACTATTATTTGAATAATATTTTATTTCAAACAGAAAGGGTTTTCATATATGTAATCATTTGAATAATATTTGTTTGAAATATAACATTAATTTTAATAATAGTTTATTTTAATATTATTTTTTATTTGATATTGTTATAGAATATAGATCAACACCAAAAAAGCTATTATGCATGTATAGAATCTGAGTAATAAAAAAACGCTTATAAAAAACCCTTTGTCTATTAGTCCGTGTCTATTAGCACGTCAACCTTTCTTTCAAGGCTCTCAAACAATAACAACTGTTTAATAACATATAAATTAACCAATCTAGCTGCCAACGGAACAATAACTAATGTCTATGGAACGAAAATATTACAAAAAGACATCGAACACAAGTGGAAATTCACACTGCCGTACTAAGCATAGAAGTGGTAACTTGCATTTTTGACATTTCAAGATATTAGCAATTTTTAATTTTCACAGCCAAACTAATCAATATTTATAGTCAAACAATTTCAAATTTTGATTTGAATCAGAAAAATAGAAGGTTATATTATTTGTTAATGTTGTAAACTATATTAATTATTGGATAATTAAATAGTAAATTTGATACTTTTAAAGAAGATACGATATATTTAAAAGAGTTATTTTTGAATGAAAAAATTAGTTAAATGGTTTAATTATATGATAAAAATGTCCATCGACTGTTATTAATTATTATATCATCTTAGATGCATAACTAATTTTTGAAAAAAATGTAAGTTACCACCTTTGTGCTTAGCACGGCAGCGCACACGCAAGTAAATCTTCCGATTCTTTGTTCTGATTTTCTAAGTAAATTTAGCGTCCTAAAAAAAATGGCAAAAACCTTAAACAAAACGATTAAAATTAATTCAGTTACAATCTGTTGACCTTTCGCTTCTTCCGTCTCATCTGTTGACCGTCCGCTTCACATATCCGTTGAAAAAGATCTCGATTATAATTTATAGACCATGTGGAGCTTACCGTGGGTGGCACGAACGTAGTTACGATCCCTTATCATTATCTGATACCGCACATTTGAAATTTCTCTATGCAATCGCATGCATGCAATGCATTTTCTCTAAAATTGATCTTGTTAGAGCATTGCATCTCATGCTTGTAACGAATGAAAACGTCCACAAGACGGCCTTTACAACTCATTTAACCTTTTTGCATCACCCAACAAATCGTTTGAGTTATGGATTTCTGACTTCCTAACTCACACCCTCGAAAACACCTATTACAACGGTACTATGCCTTCTAAAGAACAAATTAAATGCCAGCACGGACAGTTTGACAGACAGTCAGACAGACAGTCAGAGAGACAGTCAGACAGACAGTCAGACAGACAGTCAGACAGACAGTCAGACAGACAGTCAGACAGACAGTCAGACAGACAGTCAGACAGACAGTCAGACAGACAGTCATACAGACAGTCAGACAGACAGTCAAACAAACAGTCAGACAGACAGTTAGACAGACAGTCAGAAAGACAAGACAGTCAGACAGACAGTCAGACGGACAGTCTGACAGACAGTCAGACAGACAGTCAGACAGACAGCCAGTCAGACAGTCAAGCAGACAGTCAGACAGAGAGTCAGACAGACACTCAGACAGACAGTTAGACAGACAGTCAGACAGACAGTCAGATAGACATTCAGACAGACAGTCAGAGAGACAGTCAGACAGACAGTCAGATAGACAGTGAGACAGACAGTCAGACAGACAGTCAGGCAGACAGTCAGACAGACAGTCAGACAGACAGCTAGACAGACAGTCAGACACACAGTCAGACACACAGTCAGACAGGCAGTCAGACAGACAGGCAGACAGCAGTCAGATAGACAGTCAAACAGACAGTCAGACAGACAGACAGTCAGACAGACAGTCAGATAGATAGTCAGACAGACAGTCAGACAGATAGTTAGACAGACAGTCAGACTGACAGTCAGACAGACAGTCAGACAGACAGTCAGACAGACAGTCAGACAGACAGCCAGACAGACAGTCAGACAGACAGTCAGACAGACAGTCAGACAGACAGTCAGACAGACAGTCAGATAGACAGACAGACAGACAGTCAGACAGACAGTCAGACAGACAGTCAGACAGACAGTCAGACAGACAGTCAGACAGACAGTCAGACAGACAGTCAGACAGACAGTCAGACAGACAGTCAGACAGACAGTCAGACACAGTCAGACAGACAGTCAGACAGACAGTCAGACAGACAGTCAGACAGACAGTCAGACAGACAGTCAGACAGACAGTCAGACAGACGGTCAGACAGACAGTCAGACAGACAGTCAGACAGACAGTCAGACAGACAGTCAGACTTACAGTCAGACAGACAGACAGTCAGATAGGCAGTCAGACAGACAGTCAGACAGACAGTCAGACAGACAATCAGGCAGACAGTCAGACAGACAGTCAGACAGACAGTCAAACAGACAGTCAGACAGACAGTCAGACAGACAGTCGGACAGTCAGACAGACAGTTAGACAGACAGTCAGACAGACAGTCGATGAGACAGTGAGACAGACACTCAGACAGACAGTCAGACAGACAATCAGACAGACAGTCTGACAGACAGTCAGACAGACAGTCAGACAGTCAAACAGACAGTCAGACGGACAGTCAGACAGACAGTCAGACAGATAGTCAGACAGACAGTCAGACAGGCAGTCAGATAGACAGTCAGACAGACAGTCAGACAGAAAGTCAGATAGACAGTCAGACAGACAGTCAAACAGACAGTCAAACAGATAGTCCGACAGGCAGTTGGACAAACAAACAGACGAACGTGCTTAGACAGACAGTTAGACAGGCAGCCAGACAGATAGTCAAACAGACAGTCAGACAAACAGTCAGATAGACTCTCAGACCGACAGTATGACAGACAGTTATACAGACAGTTATACCGACTGTTAGACTGACAATCATACAGACAGTAGACAGTCAGACGATCGGATTTTAACAAAACTTGGACCACCGATCTATCATGTCCATGTGAAGAAAATATTCTGATGAACCACAACGAGGTTATGAGGACGGTTTTATTTTTTTCAGTGTTACATTCTTGCTCGGAGGTTTACTCAAATCTCTTTGCGTTATATATCGAATTTCATTTATCGATTGTTCACATTTCATAAAATAAATACGATAAATAAAATGCGTACGAGGACCTCATGTGTAAAGTGCTTGTTTTTGCCTTTGTAAAAGTTAAATTATCAAATATTCTGCAGCTTAAACTTAGCATAGGAAGTTAAAATTAGATTCAATTAGTACATCAATTTGTTTTGAATGAACTAAGTTCTAATTTTATCAGTTTTTCAGCTTTGGAAAAATCAAATGCAGCCAAACCAATACTGAGTGATAGATCTCACATATTTTCCACTAAAGACGTGGAATATACTGAAACATCGTACACATCATGTATGCCTAAGACGCAACTCTTGAAGTTTGGTCGGACCGAAGCATTTTAAAATCCATTCTGGTACATGCATTCTTAGTTTGTTGGGGTCGCAAATTCTGCTACTTGAACACCAAAAGCATGGAACACTTTATATATTTCTAACTGTATTGAACCATCATACGCCACAAATACAACATTACCTTATTTACCAAAAGAGACACATTATTGAAACTTTTTTTTATAAATTACTACTTTAAGATCAAAAAACAGTTAAGTGCGTTTTAATAGCTTTAACAATCAAATTAAAATATTCGATGAGATCATAATCATCAACATCAAAAGCAATTTCATAAATTAAATTCATCTGTTGATATGATTACCTTTTTTCGTATTTTTTGCATTAATTTTTTGTTAACTGAGTATTTCACGATCTTTTTTTTTTTGAAAACGGTTAAGTGATTTATTAAGAAACAAACATTTAAGTTTATTTCATTTATTGCTATGTTGTGTAATTCAGAAGTGTGTTCAATTTATTATTATTTGATTTATTTGCATAGATATAACAAGGAAAGTCATATGCTTGAATTGGTTGGGATGATAAGGGTATGAAAGTGATGAATTGGGACGCTTTGATTTTACGATAGATTTAATAGATATATTTATGGCTATAGGTTTGGCTCTAACTTTAATATTTAAATAAAAAGGTTAAGATTATATACATAATTTTCGTTTTTTTTTCTGTGATTTCTTCTGATACTACTATTTGTGCAACTACTACATTGAAATTCTTAATACATGATCTGCGAAGTCATTGAAACGGAATAAATTGATCAAATTCTAATTGTAAGTCTACGGACACAAAAGCATTTTGACATGAAATACTTAGCTGTTTAACATAATGATAGCTGTTCAACATAATGATAATGATAATGATGATCATAAAATACATAACTTTTAACGCATGGGGGGGTCGGTTTTGAAGTTTTGTAATTTTTTAAATTGATCAACGACGGTGACAACCGTGTATGTTCGGTTTGGTTGCTTTGGCTGTCAGAACAATACAAAGTCATGATCTCCTACATAGAACAAAATTGGTTCGCTGTGATGGTATGGATCTCTTTCCCTACCCTAAAAACTTTTAGGACCTTACTGAAGCTAACCTGAACTTCGATTTTGAAATGTATCAAAAACGTTTGTTGTTTATGAGCAGTGTAGGCTAGGCACAGAGTAGGTGGAGCGCATTTTCTTTTTCCTCCGTTTCCTGACTGTGTATAGTAAACTAATGGTAAACAATACGGTCCTAGGGTCCAAAACCCATAAATTACTTTCTGTCTGACATATATAGTGTGATGACGGGAAAAGCTAGCACTTCCAAAAACAAAATAATTTTTTAGTCATTTTTTTGGTTACCATCAAAAGTCTCGGGTGTTTTTCATGCACGAAGGTTTAAAAATGCGTTGGTGGTTTTCATCCACAAAAGTTTAAAAACACATATTGTGATTCCTATTACATAACTCTTTTTATTTAAAAAAAAAATACAGCTAACTACATAATAAGCAAATCACGATTTAAAGTCTTCACGTCAATTTTTTTTTAAATCTTAACCACACAACTTCAAATTGAAACAGAAAAAAAAATTAAAATTAAGCCATCATCAAGGTTGTTTTATCTTTCTTCTATGAATTAAATTAAACTATTTAGCCCGAAAAACAAATATGAAATAAAAAATTTCATCAATAAATTTAAAAAATTACATTTATTTTGATTTATTTCTTTTTTTTATATCAAACAAATCTTGTAGTTCATACCCACACACAATAATCAGTCATTCTTTCTTTTTACATATATCATGTTTCAGTCTCAACAAAACAAGTGAATGTTCCATTATATGAATATAACAAAAAAAATTAAGTTTATTAAATATTAAGCAAATACAAAGGCTGTATCTGATTATGAAAATAATTTATACAAAAATAAATTTTTTTTCTTCTAATTTTAATCGCATTGAATTGGACAAATCAAAACCTTGTATTATTTGCTATTTATTTTTGTCCTATAATATTAATAAATTTATGTTAAAGAAAAATTAACCTGTGGCTTAAAAACTAAATCGTTTTTTTGTGTTTGCATTATTATATAATAAATTCGCTAACTTAATTATATCGGTAGGCTATTCAACTTCATTCAAAGGTGATACTCCCTTATATCAGTATAACAATTCGTAGAAACATAATTTTTCCAAAGTCATTGCGCATGTTGGCATGCAATGCAGCACACATATATTTCCAATCGTGCTAACATCATCTAATAAGATCATCTAATTATGATAATTTATTCCGCTACTGGGGTGTTATAAATCGATAAATGTTTATTATCCAACAAGCACCATTCCTTTTAACTCATTTTCCACATGTTCCTTCCTTTTTAACATCTGCATGAACAAAAATCCCCAGACATCTCTCATTAGAAAACATTCTCCGTTAGTTTAACGAAAAGTTTATGCAAAGATCAGTTGAACGTCTACCATGTTGTAGTAGTGATAGCTCTAGTGGTCAAGCTGAGAACCAAACAATATTTTGGGTTTTGTTAAAACAGAAACTCTGGCTTTGCAGAATGAACCTATTTGGGAGAACAAGAAGCCATCATGGCTTATATGACAGAATAATTGAAATTCAGACTGAGGAAAACAACATGCAAAAGTACGGACCGGAGATCTATCACAGGAAAGTAACAAGTTGTAATATACTTGTCAATTAGGTCAAGAATCCGCCAACTTTTCGAAAAAAGGCATTGTTGCTATTGGTGGTTGAGTCACACTTTTAAACGTTGCCTATTCACACGATCCATTATCTTCAAGAGCTTAAGCCAACTGTAATTAGAAATGCCTTATACAGAGGGATTTTTTGTTTAAAGATAAGATAAAATGCCCGGCCTTTATGAGAAATGTTTTAAGTAGTGTAGTACTTCCCCACGATTAGGATGGTTTAAAATTCACCCGTTTCCTCTCCGCCACAGTAAAGATTGTAAGTGAAAAACTAATCAGTTTTTGGCGATAGTGATCACAGTAGTAGAGGTTCGCTAAGCTTTTGTTTAATTAAAGTTCTAATAAGTGATTTTGATGAAACTTGGTATATTAGAAGCCAAAAAATGTTTTTGCCTTATTTTAATTTTATAAGGAAGTGTTCCTGTAAGGATTTTTATGGAATTTTGAAATATCTGTACGAAAAAAACTGAATAGTTTTTGGAAAATATTGCGCAAAATGGTGACAAGTGGTGGCAGAAGATTTTTGTTTTAATAGCTAACTTTAATAGCTTCAACAGTAAAACTAACAACAAAGTTGCAAGTCTATGAGAGCAGTTTTATAACTTTTTGTCTATCTGTCGACCTTTTTTCACTATTCTCTCTGTGATTTATTACTGATTAGGAGATACCGTATGCAGATATTTTTAATAATAACTAGTAGGATGCTTAGAGCTAGAATTTCAGCATCATTTTAAACTTTGTTTTCATGTATTTATAGTCTTCACCATGCCTTAAATGATAGTATTTTTTTACTTCTTTCCTCTTACTTTTTGATTATGTGACTTTAATGTTGATTTGAGTGAATATTTCAACATCGAAGGTTTAGAAACAAACATATAGTAGAAAATTCCTTGTCTACCTTGTCTACCAGGTTGGTGTTTTATTAGTTTCTTTTTATCCACTATTGACAATTCAATGTAAAACTTAATAACAACAAAGTTTATATTTTTGTTTTATTAATTTGCAAAACTCTTGGCATGTGAATTATACTCGCGTTTGACAAACTTTTTATAAAAATAACAACAAACGTAACAAGCACCAATCTAATTTTATATGGCATCGAAAAATATAACTGCTTTAAAAAGAACATTTACTTCGGTTTGAAAAATCTAAGGATTACATTGATATTTTATTATTATTATAGAGAATTATGGCATTATAAGTTTGTCAAAAAACTAATGTCAAGTGTGTCAAAAAATGATTCCATTTATTTTTTTAGCCAATTTTTTGGAAAAAAAATGTAGCTGTTTTTATGACGTAAATGTAATTTAAAATAAAATTGGACATGGAAATTTTTGAATTTGTTATAGTTTTTGAAATATTTTTGGCATTTTGAAAAAGTTTGTATTTTTGATTTTGTAATAATTTTTGCAATATTTTTAGAATTTCGGAAAAAGTTTTAATTTTTGATTTTGTAAGAATTTTTTGAATATTTTTAGAATTTTGAAAAATTTTTAATTTTTGATTTTATTATAATTTTTGGAATTTGGCAAAAATTTTCAATTTTTGATTTTGTAATAATTTTTCCAATATTTTTAGAATTTTGGAAAAAGTTTGAATTTTTAAGAATTTTTGAAATATTATTGGAATTTAGAAAAAGTTTTAATATTTGATTTTATTCTAATTTTTGGAATATTTTTGGAATTTTGAAAAAGTTTGATTTTATTTAATTTAACAATTTTTTTGGAATTTTGACTATAATTTTCCGGCAACATATTGTAATAAACTTCGTCCAGAATGGGTTAATTTAATTTAATCATAAATAACCAATACGTTCCGCCTAAATGTTTTCTACATTCTATGGCAAAGATGAATTAAAAGTTAACTCCTTTTAACTAATACAAGTTGCATAAATTAATGTAAATTAAATTTGTTTACATTAATGAATTAAAAGGAGGAGTGGCCTATTGTTTCTAGAAACAACTACAGTGAGTACCAGAATATTCTGATTATTTGTTTTTGAATATAAATAAGCGAACAATATATGAGTTTGCAGTTTTACTTTTGCAATTAAAAGTGTTTATAAATATTCGCAAGTATAAGGAATAATCGGTGGTACTTGAGCCTGGGTACTAATAGTAAAAGAATTTGAACTTAGTGGAATGGTAAATACAGATTTTACGATTCCGAATATTATTGATTCAAATTGTGGAAAAGCGGTGAAGTTTATCGTACATAAATTGGAGACCCTGGAATTTATTGTAAGGAAAAACGGAAGCTGCTGTAATTTGTTGACAAATAAAGTTTGAGATTCTGTTAACTAAAGATCTGTCTTTTTACTGTCGTATTTCTCAATAATCGAAAAGAACCAACGAAGAGTCGTTACAATATTGATGTTTCGTGTTAGTTTTGTAATAAATTTTTTAACAGAGATATAAAATACTTGTACTTTAACAAAGAGTTATATTTGATATACATCGCTGCCCAAAACTAAAAACCATGTCCTCATAAAAGTTTTTTGCTGAAAACTATATACAAATCCTTAACCCAGAAAGTCTTGATATCTCAGAGCTGTGAGATTTCAGCCCCTCCATATTTTTATTATTTTGTTTGTAATATTATTCGTATACTAAAATTTCAAAAAAAGTGCTTGATCCTTTGATTATCTAAATTTTCTCCAACTTGCCTAATAAAAATTCGAGCAAATTAATTGCGATCAATTCACTCGAGTTTTTTCTCGAATTTCTTCAATATCGTATATAAATTTCAAACATTCTACCCTTAACTTAATAAATTTTTCCAATCTCGACTATCAAGATCAAATCAATTAAAAAGACACACAACCACATCAAATTATCTCTCTTCAATTAAACTAATCGAAAAATAAAACCAATTAAATATGAGAAATAAAATTAATAATTACAACAAGTTATCATTCAAAAAAAAAAAATATATATAATCGAAGCTGATCAATTTAAAATTACAAACGTCTACAACCACGATTCGATCGACCTACATTTCGTTTGATCATTATTATTATACGTTTATTTTTTTTAAAACATAATTTGCTCAATTTTTCGATTAACATAACCGAGCATCATCAAAATAATGATTATTTTGTAATTTGTATTTGACAACAATTTTGGTTGTTGTAATTAAGTAATTACGTATGTTTTTTTTAAATTAATATATTTTAATTTTTTGTAAAGTTATTTTGTTATTTCATTACAAACCCTGTGATTATTTGTGGTTATTTTTATTTTAAAAATGTTTCCTGTATCAAAATAAGTTATAAAAATTAAATTGTTGTGTCTTGATTTATAGATTAAATGTCATTTTTTTAACAAGATGAGATGATATTAATAACGGAAATATGGAAGGAGAGAAGAATGCGCTTCCTTTATTACATGTAACTTAATCACAAGAATACCTAGCAGTCTTCAGGTCCTATACATTTATAATTGGTATAGTTGCCACATTTTAATTCGAAAGAGCCGCTGTGAAACAAAAGAAATCTAATTGGAGGATTACAAGCATCATTAAATAAAGAATAACGGACAGATACCTTTTTTTCGCTATTATTAATCTAAGTCAGGTGATAGGGTGTTGAGTAACTACTGGCTTTTGAAAGACACAAGTTCGATCCCTATTGCTAATATGATCATATATGGTCAATATATTGGAAAAGGACTTTATGGGCCGATCGGTGATTACCCATGTAAATCTTAAACAATTTAAAATCAACCAAAAACTGCACTAAATCTTTCCTTACGCTATAACAGACTTTATCGAGTCACCCATGAAACAATAGATCCCTATAACCGATTCAGTTCTTACAATATAATGTGACTAACTATCATATACTAAATCGAATAAAAGTTTATTATGAAAGCTCCACTATCATTTTAATAAGCAGGTTTAGAGGCTCTTACTTGGATTGAAACCTGACAGACAAGGCTTTTCAGGAAGAAAACCACCGTTCTCTCGTTCTTGTCCCACATCAAAAGTATACCTGTGGCATGTTGTCATTTGTCATTATAGGTTTTTATTCTTTACGTCCGCCGTTCTTGAATGAATACAATATCGTGAGTATCCTATTGTATAAAACAATTCATATTAGTTGAAGTCAGTTTTGACATGTCCAGGTTAGCTTAAACCACACAACGTTCGTTTTTTTTTTTGCGATGAAGTTAGTCATACAAAAAGTTTTGATAGACCATTTATTTGCTTGGTTATGCCTTCGATCATAGTTTCACACCTTTTACCACTAAATGTTTGAGAGTTTTTTTTCGTTCTTTCTAAAAGTAAATGCGGACTCTCCATCCTTAACGACCTTTTACCCTGAAGCAGAAGAGTCAGTTATTGACTCAGTTTTGCTAAAACATTCTACTGTTACTACTTCTTTTGATTTCGCGGTTGATGGAGCGTTTTGTTTGGAGTTGTTTTAGCGATTGTTAATTGCAGTTGCTGCAGCATATCTAAACTCAACCATGTCTTTCATACGACAAGTCAGGAATAACCACAAGCACCACAAAATTTTTCTCAGACGCTTGTTTCATGATCGGCCATTAACTTATCGTTAGTTTCTTGACACACGAAGGTATAAGCTCCTCTTTTAGCGTTCACAGTTTTATCTCGCTGATGGTTGTCCTAGGTGTATAGTTGGTTACCAACTACGCTGATATTTTACCAGCCATGATTGCCATGTACACTTTACTTATAACCGTTTAACGCACGATAGAGCTGCCTAGAGTTTTGCGATGCCTTCGGTTGAGCCGTCTGACTAGTTTTAAGGCCTTTGTCTGTTTCTTTTCTTCTTTGACTCCTTTAACTCCTTTTTGCGTTTTTTGTTTGTGACAAAAATGGATTAAGATTAAATATTAGATCGAATGACGCCAAGTTTCAGGTCATTCAATTTGACTGTGTTGGATCCGGGGATAGTCACAACCTTGTGTTGTATCTGACGTGAAAGTTGCTACATCCATTTTTAATTTAATGCAAACTTCAATGCGAAGTCTAAACTGTTTGTGTTCTTCTGTAATCCTTACCGATATTTCAGACATGCAAGATACTATTTTTCAACTGACTCTCGGTTTTCGGATAAGTATACAATCGTTGACTTTCTTGCTTTCGTTCTCTGACTGATGATCTGCTAATCAATCAGGCACGATGTTCGAGTCTGGTACCCACACGCACATATTTATTAAGTTTGCTTATGTCCATAGAGAAGCATTTTTAATTTATCGTTTTCCATAATTTGTTTGCAATTTTGATGCAAAAATTTATGGGATGAAAAACATAAAAGTGTGTTAAACTTAAATTGGAATGTCTAAGAGAAGATTCGTCATATTGGTGACAGTGGTGGTAAGGTAAAAGTAGGTACAATGGTTTATTACGAGTGCCAGGCCGAAGCTTATAAAATAGAACAAAAGCGAATGTCAACTTCTAAGAACAAAAGTAAAACTATTTGTGTGCCAAAGATGTAGCGTGTACATTTTTCTGTTGTTAATTTTTTTAAAAATAAAATCATGGTCTCACAACAATACGCGTTCTGAGGTGTTGGTGGACGCAATTTGTTTTTATGTGTTTTGAATATTAGATAACTAAACAATAAATTCTATTGCAAATAAAATATGACATAGACCAGAATTTTTAATAGAGCAGTGGAAATAAAATAAAATAATCTTGGTTAGTGGCATATTCCTTGATAATGTAAATCCCATACAAAGAGTTACATGAAGGCTGAATTCTTTGAGCAAGAAATACCGTATTATCATCAACATTCCATAGGTTTGATTAAGGGGACCACAGTTTGCTGAGTAGATTTATTCCTTCAACACCCCTAAGATTTCGATATCACCTTCGTTAGTGTTATCTCACTGCTATTGCCAGTGGTATGTGATATCTCAAACTGTTTGCCAATTGATATAAACGTATTAAATCTTTATGTTTTGATTTTCCTCATCGAAAGAATAATACTATTAAACAAAACGCAAAAAGTTGAATTTTACAACAAAAACAAGATAATTGCGGAAAAACAATGCATCAACATCAATCGTAAACAGTTGCAAAGTAAGCAGAATCTAAATGACGTAATTAGAAGCCCATGCAAGTTGCATAAAAATCCTTTAGAAAACGAATAAGAATCTTCTTACAATATTCACAATCTCAGAATTAAATAATCAAAAAATAAAGAGGTTAATCGGCTATGGAGCAAGTAGGTACAACTACGATAGAAGCAAGTAGGTACAACTACACACATAGAACAGTACGGATATAAAAATAAAGTGAAGTCGATAAAGTTCAGTATAATTGCAACGAAACGGGCAAAACTTTAAGAGACGTGCTTTAGTAATATCTAAAGCCAGATTTTCCAAGTTACGGCTTGTATGTTGACACATAAGACCACAAATGTCATATTTATACATTTATTATTACTGCACAACAAATAACTCTCATTATGTGAGTGGAGAGCAAATTTTGTAAATACTTAAACATATACTGATCATATTGTTTTGTAGGTCTGAAACTGGAATAGTACACTATGATGCAAGAACGTAAAGCTAAAGATTTTGGACGTATGTGGATTTTGCCAATCGAGGTGCTAGCTGAAATTTCCACCCACATTAAGTCCAAAATAGCTTACGTCCGTGCGTGATATACTATTTTTTATTCACCACAAGCAAAATATTTAAAAGTAAACTAAAGCAAAGTTATAAATTTGCATAAATTTTGAAATAAAAATATATTGACCGAGTAACCTTTGACAAAATATTTATTATTTTTTCAAAATAAGGGCGATGATACATGTAAAAGAAATATCTTTCAGACATAAAAAATTTCGCATTTAATTGGTTGAGGGGCGGTAACATTGTTTAAATTTCAAAAATATATTTTTGACTGAAAGAGAGAAAAAATATCTGTAAGATATAAAAACATAACCTAAAAAGATATTTTTTGCTTGACAGTCAAAACTGATTAACTAAAACATGATTTTAAAAGTAAGTTTTACCAATAATCAATTACAATTAACTTAATTTGATGGTTTAGCTATAATTAAAATAATTTGTTTGCTTATTCATGTAGATTTAGATTAGGCGATTATCGCAACAAAAAAATAAAAATTTGGTCCAATGTGAAAATGCCTAAATCTATATGAATAAGTAAACAAATTATTTTAATTGTAATTAAATAATCAAATTAAATTAATTGTAATTGATTATAGGTAAAACTTACTTTAAAAATCAATTTTTTAGTTAATCAGTTTTAACTGTCAAGCAAAAAATATCTTTTTAGGTTATGTTTTTATATCTTTCAGATATTTTTTCTGTCTTTCAGTCAAAAATATATTATTGAAATTTAAAAAATGTTACCGCCCCTCAACCAATTAAATACGAAATTTTTTATGTCTGAAAGATATTTCTTTTACATGTATCATCGCCCTAATTGTATAGGGAACGGTGCGTATCTGATTGTTACGCACCAAGTGTTGAGTATACAAACTTTTGGCTCTATTTGAAATTAGTTTGACGTTTGTTATTTAATACATATTAAATCAAATCGTACTTTTTACTTAATATTACTAAATATTTATCTATTTATATATATATATATATATATATATATATATATATATATATATATATATATATATATATATATATATATATATATATATATATATATATATATATATATAAATTTAAATGTATCACTTGCACCTTTTTTTAGCCACTCTTGGTATAATAAATATTGAAATAATTATAAAATTGTTTTAAATTCTTTATTTTAACTAACAATATTTCGCCACAAAGGCATTTTCAAGTTAATCTATAAAGAAGTAATAATATAGCCATAAAACAGATATAAAATATTCAAAAAATAACAAGATAAATTTAATAAACTTACATTGAAAAAAGAAAGAATTTTAGGAAAACAAAGTTAAAAATGTCAAGTCAAAAAATTAAAGAAAAGTTGATTGAAAAATTATATACATAGATTCTTAGCAATCTAGATGAAAATATATATATATATATATATATATATATATATATATATATATATATATATATATATATATATATATATATATATATATATATATATATATATATATATATATATATATATATATATATATATATATATATATATATATATATATATATATATATATATATTGTATTAAGTATCGTTAAGTATTCGTATCTAATTTACGTTGTTTTCTTTTTAATATTTTGACAAACAACAAAACAATCGAATAATTTGAACGGAATACTAGATCATAAAATTTGTTTAACGTGTAATTGATTGAAAATTAGGCCAATATTTACAGACGCTAACATTTAAAGCGCGACGGTCGAATCAAATAGCAATGCACGATCCCTTATGACAACAAATAATAACAATAATTTTAATTGGATTATGAAAATTTGAATTTAAAGGTTGCTTTGATACAAATTTCTCTTTTTTAGAGAATTTAAACAAATACAAATGTTTTTCACTTTTTTGGACGTAACTATAATGACAGCAAAATACAGTAATCACAGTAAATCACAGTAATAAGGTGTCACTTTTTAATCATATATTTTGTTTTCATAGAATTACGTCCAATTTCCAAAAAAAGTAAAAACATTTGTATTTGTTTTAAATACATATAAAAAATAGAAATTTTTATCAAAGCAACCTTTCGATTCCAAATTTCTTAATCCAATTAAAATATTTGTTATTCTTTGTTGTCATAGTTATTCGATTTGTTTGAAAAGAAATAACAAATATTTTGGTTAAAGGTTATTTGTTCAACATATTTTTATTTCAAAATTCATAAAATTTTTAATTTTGATTTAGATTAAACAATTTTTTTATTTAAATATTTTGCTTGCGGCGAATAAAAAATAGTATATAATAAACGGACGTAAGCCATTTTGGTCTTAATGTGGGTGCAAATCTCGGCCAGCGCCTCGATTCGTAAACTCCATATACGTCCAAAAACCATAGCTTTACGTTCTTGCATCAGAATATACTAAAGTCATTGACTCAATTGTTTAAAAGAAAATAATTATTTTGGTTATTGTATTGACGTTATTTAAATGCGATTTGTTTATATGATTAGAATCTTATGGACAACTCAGCCCACACATAAGTATGAAGCGTTGTTGAAAGAAAATACGTTTAAATACGTTCCAAACAGTTCAATAAACTTATACATGTTTGCAAAACATATTTTAAAAAATGCTTTGAACTCGACTAGCTAGCATTCATAAAAAAATTAATTATTTTTTTTAAATGCTACTGAATAATGAACATTCCACGACTTTTTTTTTCTTCAAATATGAAAATCTCTTTGTAAATAACATTAAAAACTAATCAGCCAACCCAACGACAAAAATTTTCAATTAATAAATTCTCAAGAGCATAATCATGATTCATAAAATCACGATTTAATTCTCAAAAAGTGATTTAAGTTAGATAATTATTTTTTTTAAAATCACATAAATGACACATCCTTCTTTAGAAAAATCATAAAATTTATGTCATTGCCGAACTCGATAAACTTTTGTTTGTAACATAAAACCACTTAAATTTAATTTATTTAATTTATTGATTGTCTATAGGCAATTTTGCTCTATTAATCTAATACATGATTAAAAATTGTTGCAAGCATTTTCTTAATATTCGTTTTTTCTTTTAAATATAATCAGATTTTGTCATTGACATTATTGATTTACTATAGTTAACGTAGCACAAGTTTTTGTGATTTATGGGTTGACGTGATTTATTGTGTGAGTTGAAAAAACGTTTGGGCGGATTGAATTAAATCAATTGTAAGTAGCCTAAGACAGCGTGGTTGATAAGTCTTTTTATCACAAATATCGTGTTCATATGACATTTAACTCACAACACACAGCTCAATGAAACAAAAACATAATTAAATATATCAAAATAAATCCAACTACAAAACAAATATAGAATTAGATTTCATTTTATTATTTTGAACGTTTATAGCAAACAATGACAATGAATCGACTATTTAAATCTCATTAATCAAATTATGTGAAAATTTTAACACAATAAAAACAGCAATTACATAAAATACGTAGCCAAAAATTGAAAATAATAAACCAACTAAATTTTTATAGTTTATAAATTATTTTAAGTGGCACTTAACAATAAGAGCAATAATAGAACATAAAACTTAAGCTGTAACTTCGATATATACAAAGAAGGATAAATAAGATAAATTATGATCTTTTATTTGGTGGTTATTTATAATAATTAAGCTTCAAATAAATCGGGGGCATTGCCTTCTATTCATAAACTAGAGTAGAGGGAAAATTTCGAAAATTAGTTCGTTCATTTATGATTAAATTCGTAATCTAGACGACCGACGGTGACGACCGACTTGGTAGTAGTATGAGTAGTAGGGTGAAGTAGTATGGGTGAATTAAAAATATATATTTTAAACACAAGGTAGCTCAAACTCAAGGTAGCGCTTTCGGCCTATCCTTTGACCTTAGTGTATATCTTTAAAAATGAATATCATTGGAACAAAATCAATTTCTTTCTTAGAATTTTGGCATTTTTTAGAGTATGATTGGAACTGTCATAATAGGAAAATTGGCATCAGTGCCATCTTTCAAAATATTAATTCTTAATATTTTTAACAATTTAAGCAAAAATTTACCGTCATTTTTTTCAATAGGTGTGTCAATTACCTTTCCAATACACATAAAATCGTTGATATCGGATGAGCTGTTTTCTTGAAATTTAATCTCTACAATAAAAAAAAATATGTTCTTTTTCCAATCGTAATGCGATTGTCTCAAACTCGTCGCGAATATGGCGAATCGAACCCCGAAATCGATTCAACAGCTGTACAGGTACAGTTGGTGTAGTTGCAGCAACCGTATGTTATGTTTCTGTAAAAATAAAATATAGTTCAATTAATTTTAAATACTTCTAGTTTGAAATGCAAAATTCATGACAAATAGCTATTAACTTTATTCAACTACTGTTATATTGCATATAATACTTTTTATTTTATATAAACCATTATGTCAAGAGAATATTTACGTGTAATTGAATTAAGACATTTCTTGATAAATTTCACTTATTTGATGTGTCTATTGATATTTTTTGGCACAATGGACTCTGCTCTTATGTACATCCATTCTGAAATGTAGATAGTTTATGTTGTAGTTCTTTTGAGAGCACAAGGTTTTTCCAAAGGTAATTACCAATTGGATGGAAACTTCCAGCTGAATGTTATGCAAAGAAAATTGTATTGCTGTAAGCACTTTAATCACCTAGTGGGTTGTTCTTCTTGATTATTAAATTACATTAACCAATTTAATGTGGCATAGAAAGTAAATTTACATCCTATAGAAAAAATGCTGAATTACATCGATAATCTTAGATTAAATCGATTCAATGTTAGCACAAATAAATATAAAGAACTGATAGTGGCATCACACGTGCGACGCTACGAAACACGCAGGACAAATTAAGAATTGGGCACTCAGCAACTCGCCATAGCGATTGTAACGTTCACAAAATCATTCAGTTTTTAAAAAGAAACAAACCTTGATGACCTTGATTCCGTTGTCAGACTTGGCTATATCTTCATCGGACCGCTCTCTTGTAAACCGGCTAGAGTTTCGGGAACTGCTTGACGTGGGTTAACCGATGAACCAGGAGGGTATATTTTTAGAGCAGTATTAATTGGAATAGACATCTAACTTACCTTGAATTCGAACCTCACCGGCGCTCCGACAACCACCACTCCCGCCTACGGCCTCCGTTATCCCATATTTAATATAATGGAAAAAAAAATAAAAATAAAACAGAATAAAAAAAGAGAAAACAAAAAAAATTTTGTATTCCATGAATATCTTTTATTAAGGAAGTATGTTATTATAAAAGAAAAAAAAAATACATTAAAAAAAATATTCTTAACTTATCCGTACACCTCCTAAAATTAGACCTAACTATACACAGGGAAATAACAACACAGGGAAACATTTAAACTCATTTTTTTTCTTTCAATTATTGTACTTTAAATCAGGGTTGTTCCTTTACGCGTAATCTAAAATAGATTACATTACATGTAATCTATGTAATGTAATCTATGTCATCTATGTAAATTTGGTGTAATCTATTAATTTTGATTTAAGAAGAAATATGTGGAATTATTGTATTATCCCTACTGAAAAGTTTTTTCAATTTTTTCGCAAAAGACATGATCAATAATATTGTCAAAAACAAGATCTTGCGATCTTGAAAAAAGTTAATTTAATTGCTAAAAAAGTTTAGAATGTACATATCAATTAAATAGATTACATAATAGTTTACATTATAGATTACACGAAAACATCTCGCGTAATTTACACGTAATCTATGCGTAATCTATACATGTAAAGTAATCTATTTTGTCTACGGCACAACTCTGCTTTAAATTCATATATTTTGTTTTGTTTTTTTATTATTAGTTTTTAGGTAGATTTCATATAAAAATCTACCTATTGGTATGTGCTTCATCTCGGAATTTCGGAAAAATTTTGGTGCCAAACGACTATATATGATAAGCGGAGACGGAAAATCAAAATGAAAAAAAAATTTATATATATATATATATATATATATATATATATATATATATATATATATATATATATATATATATATATATATATATACATATATATATATATATATATATATATATATATATATATATATATATATATATATATATATATATATATATATATATATATATATATATATATATATATATATATATATATATATATATATATATATATATATATATATATTAGTTTGGTAGGTTTTTTGGCTATTATTTTAATATTAAAACACAAATTTTCTGGATTTAAAGCCAATTTTATTTTTATTTTTATTTTTTCAATTTCACTGACGTTTCGATCTTCCTTGAGATCATTTTCAAAGTAAAAGTTTTAACATAAATTGAAGCTAATTTTCTTACAAAATAGAATACAAAACAGGTAAATAATAACTATTATGACTAATTATAAATTTTAACACATAAATATTTAAGTCTATGAGTGAGAATAAATATTTAAGTCTATGAGTGAGAGAGAGACAGAAATGGGGTTAAAAAAACAAAACAAAAAAAAACTACAATTAGCAATTAGTGTTAGAGGTAGTTGACAGGAAAGGGGGATGGGATTTTAATAGAGATTGAAAAAATAGGAATATCATTCATATAAAAGTTTATTGTTTCAAACAATATTGTCGTATACATGTTGTAAATATTCTGTATCCGTTTGTTTATTGATGTTATTTTTCGATTTTTTTATATAGATCATTTCTAGAATTGACCTTTTTCGGTAATTTTGTTCTTTATCTAAGATCTTTACATTTTCTAAATTAATTGAGTGTTCCGTATTTTTAAGATGTTGAGACAACGAGCTTTTTCCGTCATTGTTCTGATCTACCATCTTCTTTGCGTCATATGAATGTTGGTATAAGCGTGTTTTAAGTTTTTGTTTAGTCTGGCCTACATAATTTACTCCACACTCACATGTTACCTCGTAAATTAGATTTGCTTGATCTTCTTTTGGTATTTTAGATTTAAGATTTGAAAAGACTTTATTACCTAAGCAACATATTGGGCGTCCTACTACTTCTATGTTGTAATTATTTAAAAGATGTTTGATTTTATGAAAAAGGTGTTTTACGTATGGTACGGAGATGTATGTAATTTTTTCTTTATTTTGTACGGAACTGCTATTATTTGGAGTATTGTTAATAGGATTGTTATTATGTCTGAATGTTGTGATTTTGATTGTCTTTTCTATTAGTTGCTTAGGATATCTATTTTCCAACAATGTGTTGGTTAGAAGTTTGAAATTCTCTTTATGAAATTTCTTGTCAGATAAGATCAATATTTTTTGTGTTAACAAAGATATGGTATTTCTCTTATAAGACATGGGTAACGCTGATTCGAAATTCAAATATCTACCCGACCATGTTGGCTTATGGTACCAATTTGTTAACAATGTTCCATCATTTTCATGTATCACCTCTAAATCCAAAAACGCTAACTTATTATTATTTTCTACTTCAACTGTGAATTTAATGTGTTCATTGAAATTGTTAAAGTCTTTTAAAAAAGTATCAATTTTTGATCGAGGGACGGCTGTTACTATATCATCTACATATCTACAATAGAATGGTATATCGAAACTACATCTTTCTAAAATAGAATTCTCTATATATTCCATAACCAAGTTAGCTACCGCTGGACTAACTGGTGAACCCATGGGCGAGCCAAAAATTTGTTTATATATTTTGTCATTGTATTTAAACTCACAATTGTTGAGTATTAAATCTAATGCCTCTACAAATTGGTCTTTTTTAATTTTAATTCCACTACACTTTTTAATTTCTCTCCAATTTTGTTTTACTAACTTTATCACTAGTTTACTGTCTACATTGGTAAACAAAGAAACAACGTCAAGGGAAATCAATACGTAGTTATTTGGTATCCGCACATTTGCTATTTTTTCTTTGAAAAAAAAAAAAAGAAAAAATAGCAAATGTGCGGATACCAAATAACTACGTATTGATTTCCCTTGACGTTGTTTCTTTGTTTACCAATGTAGACAGTAAACTAGTGATAAAGTTAGTAAAACAAAATTGGAGAGAAATTAAAAAGTGTAGTGGAATTAAAATTAAAAAAGACCAATTTGTAGAGGCATTAGATTTAATACTCAACAATTGTGAGTTTAAATACAATGACAAAATATATAAACAAATTTTTGGCTCGCCCATGGGTTCACCAGTTAGTCCAGCGGTAGCTAACTTGGTTATGGAATATATAGAGAATTCTATTTTAGAAAGATGTAGTTTCGATATACCATTCTATTGTAGATATGTAGATGATATAGTAACAGCCGTCCCTCGATCAAAAATTGATACTTTTTTAAAAGACTTTAACAATTTCAATGAACACATTAAATTCACAGTTGAAGTAGAAAATAATAATAAGTTAGCGTTTTTGGATTTAGAGGTGATACATGAAAATGATGGAACATTGTTAACAAATTGGTACCATAAGCCAACATGGTCGGGTAGATATTTGAATTTCGAATCAGCGTTACCCATGTCTTATAAGAGAAATACCATATCTTTGTTAACACAAAAAATATTGATCTTATCTGACAAGAAGTTTCATAAAGAGAATTTCAAACTTCTAACCAACACATTGTTGGAAAATAGATATCCTAAGCAACTAATAGAAAAGACAATCAAAATCACAACATTCAGACATAATAACAATCCTATTAACAATACTCCAAATAATAGCAGTTCCGTACAAAATAAAGAAAAAATTACATACATCTCCGTACCATACGTAAAACACCTTTTTCATAAAATCAAACATCTTTTAAATAATTACAACATAGAAGTAGTAGGACGCCCAATATGTTGCTTAGGTAATAAAGTCTTTTCAAATCTTAAATCTAAAATACCAAAAGAAGATCAAGCAAATCTAATTTACGAGGTAACATGTGAGTGTGGAGTAAATTATGTAGGCCAGACTAAACAAAAACTTAAAACACGCTTATACCAACATTCATATGACGCAAAGAAGATGGTAGATCAGAACAATGACGGAAAAAGCTCGTTGTCTCAACATCTTAAAAATACGGAACACTCAATTAATTTAGAAAATGTAAAGATCTTAGATAAAGAACAAAATTACCGAAAAAGGTCAATTCTAGAAATGATCTATATAAAAAAATCGAAAAATAACATCAATAAACAAACGGATACAGAATATTTACAACATGTATACGACAATATTGTTTGAAACAATAAACTTTTATATGAATGATATTCCTATTTTTTCAATCTCTATTAAAATCCCATCCCCCTTTCCTGTCAACTACCTCTAACACTAATTGCTAATTGTAGTTTTTTTTTGTTTTGTTTTTTTAACCCCATTTCTGTCTCTCTCTCACTCATAGACTTAAATATTTATGTGTTAAAATTTATAATTAGTCATAATAGTTATTATTTACCTGTTTTGTATTCTATTTTGTAAGAAAATTAGCTTCAATTTATGTTAAAACTTTTACTTTGAAAATGATCTCAAGGAAGATCGAAACGTCAGTGAAATTGAAAAAATAAAAATAAAAATAAAATTGGTTTTAAATCCAGAAAATTTGTGTTTTAATATATATATATATATATATAACGATATGAGATATAACGGAATTTGGCGGCACTCTCACGGTCGCATTTTTCGACCTACACCAAAATAATTTTTTGTGTGTGTTTCGGCAAATAATGTCTTGGACAAGTTCGTGAACTGGCCATATCCGGGTACCAGTTAAGCGGCTAGAGCCTAAAATGTCGAATAATCTAGGGCGCTATAACTTCCGTTTGAATCATAATATTTTAATAAAATTTATAAATATTAAATATTTGAACATATTTCTATCATTTTTATCCAGATGATTACTTTGGCGTTTCAGGTTCCTCAAAAATCAGCTGTTTTAAAAATTTACTAAACTTTGCTGCCCTTGATCTAGCTGAAATGGCCAAGCTCATATTTGAAAACTTTTTTTCACGTACTTAAAATATAAATCTTTTTAAAATTTTCAAAAATAATAGTTTAAGTTTAACGGTTGAGACCCTACGGCTGTTGAAATGAAAACAAACGCAAAAGACAATGCTTTCATCATGTTTCAGTTTATGTTATTTAAATTCATCTTAGCTTTTAAACATATTTTTCAACTATAGCCTCAAAAAATTTCAGCTTTCTAACCCAAAAGGTTTCATTTTTATAAGCATTATAATGCAACCCTTACAAGAAAAATATCAACCCATTTAATACCATAGAAAAATTATCAAAATCTCTTTTGTTTTTATTTTTTTTACTAAGTAACCGTTTGAAAAAAGATTAAATAAGAACAAAAAAACACAACAACAAAAGATGATTTTGAAATAAAATTGTTTGATAATGTTATAAATTATGTGTGATGGTATAATTGTAGTTGTGACGTAGTTCATTTGATCTTTGGTGGATTTAATATGTTATTAAAAGTAGTTTAAACCAACTTAAATAAAACTGTTCCGAAATTGTATTGATGGAGTTAGTTCGGATAATGTATTTAATTTGGTTCGATAATTTTTTTGAATTATTCTGTTTCTACTTATATTTTTTATTTAAACTAATCTGACTTATCTAATTTTATTTGGACACAAAACCGTCTGACCCCGAAATCTACCTATTTCTAGCGGATATACCTGCCGCTGGGATTTTTTTTTTAAACTGGTTTCTTTGCTCTACTTTAACTGCACACTAATATTGAAAATGTTTTTATTTTTCGATGACATTTTATTTTTAAAAAAAGGTAATTTTTTTAAAATTTATTTTCGAGACATTTTTATGTTACTTTCTTTCTTTTATTTCAAAAGCACATAATTTTTGTTTTTTTTCACAATTTGTATCCACTTTTTTTTTTTCGTTTGTTATGAAACGAAATTAACAATCGCGAATATTCTAACTAAATTTTTTTTATTTCACTTTAAATGAGAGTTATATTTTTAGTTCCCTAATTCCGTACAGCTCGAACAAAATTGTAATGTCTACGAGTTCACTGTTGAAACATAAAATAACGTAAGCACCGCACATAATGCAATTCCTTCTTGTAAAACCATCTTCTTATTTTTATCACTTAACTACACTTGAATATAAATACTGAATGTAACGGAATAAATATAACTCTAAAAACTTTTTAAAAAAGTTGTTGTTGATAAAAGCTTAAACTCTCAATTTAAATTAATCTACAGAATTAATTATAAACAATTTATGTTAATTAATATCATTCATTTTTTCATAACAAAAAAAATTATAATATCCACCAAACTTGTTGCAGTAAAAAGAATTTTATTTACTTTCATTTTTTATTTCCCGAACACTAGTTTAAATGAACTTCAGTCTAATTGATTCCAAATGAAAACTGAGTGGAAATAAAATTTATGTTTCGTTTTTCAATATTAGAACATTCAATTTACTTTTAATTAAATTATTATTGTGATAATTTTTACAAAACACCTTAATACCTTTGTATAAAAATTTTAATAATTTAGATTAATCAAATTTGATCTTAGGTTGTTAATTAATTTTATGATTCTTCAACCACAATTTATCTTCACTCAACTGTTTATTTCCTAGTTTTTAAATTCACTCCAATTGAGTCAACGCCGTTTCTTTCTTTTTCATACAATTATTTCAATGTTCAAAATTTAATTACACAACTAACATTAATTCTATTTTTTTTTATACATTATCCATAGTTTTAAAAATAATGATAATATCAATGATGATTAGATTCATACAAGTTATCTAATAGAAATTAAATATTTGAATCGTTAATGCTTATTAGAAAAACTAACTAGTTTTTAATTCAATTCAATCATCATTAATATTCTAGGATTAAGAAAATGAATGTTTATTTTTTTGAGTTTTAAATCGAACTGATTAACTTATTTCCAAAATCAATAATTATCCAAAATGTAAAAATGTATTTTTGTTCGTTTTTCCCTTCACTTCTCTTTTTAATTGCAACATTACAGTTAGTTGATCAGATGCTATCAAGAGAAATATTTTACTTATTATTATGTTTACACAATAGATCGAATATTGCTAGCACCTTTTCTGTAACATCTGTTTACTTTCAGGATGTTTAATTTGTAATATTTGAAAATTGTAACGACGGTTACAAGTCGTGGGGACGTCCCACACCCTGAAAAGTCTCATGCCGAGCTATACCTGAAATTAGGACCGAATATCTTTTAGGTGGAATGTTCCCATTATTTTTCCACGTACATCTTTGAGTTTATAGGCTACATTCCCAGCTTTGGAGTCAATCGTAGCCGGAATAAGTTTTGCAGAAACTTTGCACTGAATTTATTCTTTTTATCACTCTGTGCAAATGAACGAACAAAAACGGACTGCCGAACACTCAGTTCTCAGTTTCGGCTTCGCAAATTGTAATGTTTAGCAGATCGTTCATATGCAGCTGTCAGATAGTGACCAACTTTATTTCGTATTAAATTCAATCTGTCCTGTTTAGAAAGAACGCAGTTTTCCTTCTCATCTTTTTACGCAGTTTATATTTGGACAACAATTTACGCAGTTTATATTTGGTTCCATGTAATATCATGTGTCACCCAAAAACTAGAAAATGAGGAGAGAAATTGGTGGCGCCATGAATAACGTTGCGTATAGCCGAAGCTATTTCCTGTAAATGTACGTCCCATTCATTATGACGAGTGTCACTAAGATATGAACGAAAAGCTGATAAAATTGTTCGATTGACTCGTTCGGACGCATTACTTTGAGGTGAATAAACTGGAGTACGAATATGCTTAACGCCGTACTTATCTAAGATTTCTTGAAATAATTTAGAGGTAAATTGCTTGTCATTATCACTGGTTATTATCTCGGGGACTGAGTATAGTAAAAACACGTCATTCTCTAGGAAAGTACAAATAAGGGACGCCGAAGCTTCTCTGAGTGGCTTTAAAATGATAAACTTATTCCATTGCAAACAACTTGCTTAAAAATAGCAGCAAAACAATTATGCCAAAGATAACTCATATACCCTTTACCCTCGTCAGCTCGGTTTTAGACGATACCGCAAATTTCCGACAAAATATTCAAGGCGTAAAGGCGAATGAAGTTCATGTTCCTTGTCCAACAAAACATGAAATGACAAAGTGGCTAATCCGCAAAAAAACACTATTGGGGAGCACCTGCCGAGAATCTAGAGGTAGCTCAAATGACTAAGGCGTTTAGAGCAAGTCAACTATCGGAATCGATTTTATCTATTTGTTTATTTATTAATTTGACCAACCGTAAAAGTACACATTTTGGTTACATAAAATTAAGAATACACTGAACTTACATTTTAAAAGAAATAAAGAAAGAGAAATATCAAAACCGAAAATGGTATAATATTCATTATAAACAATCTCAAAGAAGATAACAATGGCTCATTAAAACCGTAATTTGTATGATGTAAGGTTAGTTTAAATAAAAATATTTCTACACGGTACAGCAATATCACATAATTCAAGCAATTTGGAGCAGTCAATGCGATTGGTCATTATATCGAAAATAAACATTACCTTTGCCGAATTTCACCTAGTATCCAATGACCTTATATACAGAACCAAAAGCCTGCTACTATAACTATCGATAATAAATGTTAAAGAGTCACGCGAAGATGGAAGATTATGTAACGCAAATAAAAGAAATTGCTTCTGAATACTTTCAATACGAGCAACACTATTGTTATAGAAAAACGACCATACCACCGACGCATATTCTAAAATTGATCGAACATACGTATATAGTAAAGAGTTTTGATAGTTAATGGATCATGAAAACTACGAACATGCCGGCGTATAAAGTAACGCATCTGATACCCTTTCCCAACAATATAATCGATATGTTTAGAAAATGATAAATTGCTATCAAATATAACCCCTAAATCAGTTATAAAATGTACGGCTTCAAGCAAATGGCCATCAAAAGCATAAGGAGCACTTACATGGGATCTAGACTTGTGGAATGAAATTACCTTACATTTTTCTAAGTTAAAGCTGAGTTCGTTTGAAGTGGACCATTTCTTAAATCGGTCCAAATCGTCCTGAAAGCAATCGCAATCCGCTGTTCTCTTAACTTTGGAGAATATTTTAATGTCATCCGCATACGTCAGACACTGCGCAAATTCAAAACAGTCGACTATGTCATTGATGAAGATTAGGAACAAAAGTGGACCTAAATGGCTACCTTGTGGAACACCCAAATGTACATCAAAAACTTTGGAGAAAGAATTTTCTATTTTTACGCACATCTTACGGTTGGAAAGATACGAATAAAAGCAATTGATAGACACCCACTCGCAATTACATTTCACTTATTTTTTTATTAAAATCGCAAGCGTTAACTTATCAGCAGTTACCACTGATAGAGAGCTGCTAATTGATTCTATCAACAAAGACCTGGATTGTATAATAAAATGGTGTGATCCTAATCTTGTTTCATTTAATCCAACCGAAACCAAAATATGCCATCTTTCACGAATAGAGCGACATAAAAATTTCCCTATTAAGATAAACCATGAGAAATTGCGTGAGGTTGAATCAGTTAGACTTCTTGGAGTGGATATTCAAAATAACCTTAAATGGAATAAACATGTGTTCAACCTCGTTAAATCTGCAATGCAAAAATTAGGATTCTTGAGTCGATATAAAAAGTATTTCAATCCCGATCAAATTTTGCTAATCTTCAAGTGCTTTATTCGTCCATGTATGGAATACCGCTGTCATGTGTGGGGAGGTGCTTGTCAGTCAACAATAAAATGTCTAGACTCTGTATAGAGAAAAACAATACGGTTGATTGGTAATACATATTGTGTTCAGGCGCATGCACTTCTACGAATTCTATACCATTCACTTGTAATACACAAAGTTCTATTCGTAACACAATTTTATTATTGTTTAAATAATGTTTTACAATTTTTTTATAATATTTATTTTAATAACTTTTTATAAAAGAATAATCTTGTCTCTGATAGATTTGTATTATATTTTATTATCGAAACTGATAGATTTGTATTATATTTTACTATCGAAAATTCTATCTTCGAAATTTATATAATTCAAGAAACCGTTTTGTTTTATTGCTATGTAATTAATTATATAATGTAAATATTATTGTAAATCAATCTGTCCATCCTCAATAAACACGCACACATTGTAATTCGTTAAATTTATAATATTACTGCTATGATACAAAATTTTGCTTTTGTACAATATGACACCGTGGACAATAATTTTGGTGGATTCTTTTTATATGATATAAATATAATATATGAAGTAAATTAAATAATAATTGAAACGGATGAAATCGAATTGTATATATTTTACAATTTTACAACTTGAAACAAAATTGACTTCGTGATTAACCATCCGACAGCCACATACCGAAGTAACGGACCAGCTTGATTCACTCCAGCACAGAAGAAATTTGGCTGAATTGTCAATTTACTATAAATATAACTTTTGCGAATTTTCCTCTAAGAATATTCAAAATATCCTTCCATCGTGTGCGCAGTATAATCGACAATCAAGAGCTGCCGAGTTATCCGATCCATTTGTTGTTCAAATACCTCGTTGTAGAACTGCGTCCCTCCAGAAGGACTATTTTAATAGAGTGGCCAAATTGTGGGACTCAATGCCCTTCTCTGTATTTTCCGATGAATTTTCCCCTCCGGCATTTAAAGAAAATGTCCATCATCATTTAAAACAATTAGTATAGTGATCCCTATATCCTCATTCCTTCCATTTTCCTCATCTCCTTTCTTTATAGTTGACCTGGTATCTTCGATTATTCAAAGAGTCTGAATAATGAATATTTCATATTTAGTGTGCTAAACATGTCTAACTAATTAATTAAAAAAAACACCTCACCATCAGAACAATTTTTAAACAGAAAATCAGCGAAAACCATTAAATTATAACACTATTTTCAGTGGCAGATCATCATTCAATTGACCCTTTGATCCAACTGACCCTGATCGATCTATCTTAAGAAAGCTGAAAAATAAGGTACAATTTTAAGATACATCGTCTAAGTATAAAGCTCCTTGTACTGAACACTGAACCTGCATAGTAACTCACTCTGGCAGATGAGTTTCAGTGGTGTGCTGTTACTGTTCGAACAGTAATATCCCCAGTTCAGAACAAATAATCAAACATGCACGCAAAAAAGCCTGTGTAAACGGAATTAAATAACGAACCCAAAGTCCGAAGAAACCGAGAGCATCACACGAACACCACTACTAATATAATTATTACATTTTAACGTTTAAATAGATGATTCACTCGCCCCATGATTGTATCAAATTCAAATCTTCATTCCTTCGAAAGCTTAATTAACTGATCGTCTTCACCAACTCAAACATACGATTGATATATTATAACAATTAATAGTAATATATTCAGTAAGCTTCTTTAAAAAAAACGCCAATATGTCCGGTCATTGCTGAATTTGTTGATAATATATTTACTGATGTAAAAAATTTAATGTCGGCAAGTGTTGAATTTGTTGTTAATAAATTCAATGATATAGTAAAATTAATGTAGGAAATTATTTAAGTCTTTGGTAATCTATTCTTTGGTTATCTAAAGGTGTCACAAAAGTAATGTCAGCAACTGTCAAATTTGTTAGAAATATACTAATTAATGTAGACAATTGTTGAACCCATTGGAAATATACTAAATGATGCAATAAAAATGAGTGTCAGCAATTGTTGAATTTATCAGAAATACATTAAATGGAGTAGCAAGACCAATGCTGGTAATTGTTGAATTTGTTGGTAATATATTAATTAAGCCAGTAAAATATTGTCACATACACAAGCAATTGTTTAATTTCATGGTAATATAGCCAAAGATATAACAAAATTAATGATGGCAAATGCTGAACTTGGTAGAAATATATTAACAGATAAACCGTTATACCTTAAAACGATGATGACGACTACGAGTTTTACTTTTCATAATGCAATAACTTTATGAAAAAAAAAAATAACTGTTGTTCAAAATTGTTACAATTAATGTATTAAAAACAAGAATTCAGGTGCACGAACAAAACACAGTTTTTGTATGCAAAAAAAATCATGCTATCAACCTGCCATTCTCAACTGTAATTCACAATTTCACAGTATGATTTAATAAATGCAATTATTTTTATATTAACTTCACTCGCGACGACGTTTGTTTGATCTGCTATGAAAACATCTATATTTTGATACAAGAAAATGAGAGATATACCCGATTTGCTAACAAATTATCTCTTTATTAATTTTTATTTATGATGGTTTACATTTAAATACACAAAACCATTTCACTGAACATTAACGTTTTGTTTTTCATTAACGTTTTGTTATTATAATAAATAAATTTTTCGCAAAATAAAAATTGATTTTTCTAATTTCTTTTGTTATATTTTAACTAATCCAAAAAAATTTCATGAACCAACAACATACAAAATGAGATAGCTAATCAAACAGGTCGAAAAAAAAAATTAACAAAAGACAATTAGTTGTATTGGGAGCGTTGATTCATGCATAAGAAATTATTTTGACAAATAAATTTTTACGTGGAAAACAGCTTCGTAACATTCTTGTATATTTGACCAGTCTGTGTCCATAGGAGTCTTGGACACAACGTACACCTTAGGAAGCATTTCTTCTTTTTTTGTAACGTTCAATTTTTTTTTTTATAAGGATGCAATGGAAGAGTTTGAAATATATAAAGCTACTAAGAAGTCACCATTTTTAATTTTGAATGAACAACTATCATTTTGTTCTAATATTTTGTACAAGTTAATTATAAATTAATATTTTTCTTTGTTGTTTTGGTTTTAAAAATTTTTTATGTTTAATTTAGTATGCTTACTTTTAGAAACAACCAAATTTTCAAATAATATTGTCATATATATAAAAAAAATTTCACTGATGATAGATATATATATCTGAAACTGGTCTGATTTTTATATTTTATAAAAAGTTGTTAGAAAAATAAAACACTTTCATTAAATCTACAAATTTAATAATTATTCAAGTTCAATTATCGACGTTTTTCTGAAAATGTTTTGTGGCTGCTCAAATATAGTCCAAGATACACTTAATATAATATATAAGGAGATATCAAGGAGCTTGCATATCCTCAAATTAGTTGGTTCTTGGTTTACCGATGTTTCAGACATATTGGTTTAAATACGTTTCTTTAGTTTTATAACGATTCCGATATTTCGATTCTTGCTCTGAATTAAGAATCAAAACCATCTAAAAACCAACCCCATAAAAAAAATTCGAAAATCAATTTATTATTTTATTTTTAGCTTCTATAATAGAATTTGGGTTATACAAATGACATATCTAAGAGAAAATATGCGACTTTCATCAAAGTGTCGAATGTATAAGTAGCTTCGCGGTTGTTCAGAATTTATTAAATGCGAAATTGTAGTCTTTGATTTTCGTGTTGGTATATGTGTATTGATATTTTGGTGATTTAAATAGTGCTATAAAAATGTGTTTTTACAGAGATTCATTGTCATACAACTAGATCTGTATCTGAGATCATGTAATGAAAATTCAAAATAACGTATATGTGTATTGATATTTTGGTGATTTAAATAGTGCTATAAAAATGTGTTTTTACAGAGATTCATTGTCATACAACTAGATCTGTATCTGAGATCATGTAATGAAAATTCAAAATAACTATTGGGTGTGAGGGTGATTAATATATCTTTGGAAGGAAACAAAGATAAAAAATTCTCACCCTATGTTGGGTGCCAATTTGTAATAAACACTGATTTGTAATGTGAACACTGATTTGTGCAACCACTATCAGAACCATTAGGGGAACTACGTGCCATGCAAGGTTTAATTCCGACTAGCTTCAATCTTGCCTATTTGAGAAGGTATTTCTCAGCCCAAAATGCAGAATGGTATGCAAACGACATTAACCAGAGACCAGATTTAAATAAGTAAGGACCATGAACTCTGACGACCCCTAAAGACGGTGCAACCAAGACCGTCACATACACACACACACACACTACTAAATTATATATTCATTACACGTCAAACCAAAAATTGAAATATTTCACTCAGCATATAGTACTTAAAATAACCATAGTTGCGCCAAGGTACCGGAAATTGATGCACCGAAACAATAATTTAGTATTAACAGTAGTTTCGCTAATGTACAGGCGATAGTTGAAAATAAATTACTCCAAAAAACGCAATAGTTGTGCCAATGTACATGCGATAGTTTGTCATAAGCACTCATTCAATATAAGAAAGTAGTTGCGCTAGTGTACAGGCAATAGTTGAAAATAAGTAATGAAAAAACAACAATAAAATACAATAATTGCGCCAATGTAGGTGATTTTTGAAGAACGATATAAAAAAAAAATATTGTCACTAAGTTCCAATACCCCCGCCGACGAAGATCTAATACCCCTGCAAAACCAATCCTTTAATAATTTAGGTCAATAGTGTATTCGAAGATAACTACTGGGATGGAGATATTATCGACTATGTTGAAGTGGATGTTGATGATGAACGAGAAAATAGTCGATAATATAAAAAGTTCGGTTCGTTAGAAGCAATCAAATTTAATAGTAACCGATGAAATAAGAAAATGCTAATTTTACAAAACTGGTTTAGTTTCTTTTATATAATATTTGTGGATGGATTGATTGTTTCTTTTATAATTGAGACACTTCTAAGGGATAAGGTCCTAAACGTTACAGGAGAGGACGAACGTTTGCGTTTGTCCGTAGAAAATATGGAAGATGTGAGATTTAGCCAGGCTTCAAACTCAAACCCAGAGATAGAAGCTCTAAAAATTCTCGTCGGTCGGATCTAACAGAACTAGAATTCAAACAATTAAGGTTGTCCTAAAAGATTTAAATTTTGCAATAAGAAATAAAAATTAACAATTATGTCACTTTGTGTGTCCAAAGTTTTAATTTTAATATCTTATTTAATCTTAAGAGACCAGCTTAAGGCAGAATCAAACCAAATAATTTTTGTACAGTAATTCAATAACTGTTGGCTTTTATAAAGTACAGAGCCAACACCGACAGTAATATTGAATGGACCAACGTTCGCTTATAATATAAAAGTAACTATTTACTAAATCCTTGGTGAAAAGAATCATAAAATATAATTAAAGTTTTTTCGATTCTCAAGCAAGACAAATAGAATAATGCTATCTTCTCCGTAGTTTTAATGTATCTAAGAATTTTGAATATTTTAAGTTGAGAGATGGGTTATAGACGTGAAATGTATTGAAATAAATTCCGAGGAACGTATGATCAACCTTAACAATAGCATAATATTTAGAATATTGGGGTTTTAACTGCAAGATATTATCCAGTGGCGTAGCCAGAATTTTCCATTAAGGGGGGGGGGTCAAGAATTATTTTATAAGACTTAATAGTTTAACCCAATAAACCAATTAATTAGTTATATTAATAATTCATTACAATAATATATACTTCATTTTAATATTTCCTTAATTTTAATTTTTTTAATTAATGATTTTTTAAAAAGTAGATTAATGATTATTTTTAACTATCTTAAATTATTTTACATCAAATAATTAATTTTAAAGAAAAAGATTTCTTACCTTATAAACTATGTAAAATCTAAATCTATTTGTAAAATTTAAAGACGCAAAACAAAGTAGCTAGTAGCTAGATTTTGGTTGTATGGAATTATTTCGTGGAATGAGATTTCGTACTAAATGGGATTTTTGCATTCAGATTCAGTGGAATGAGAAAATAAATTCCGCATTTGTGGGATGAACTGTCAAATTATCTCGTCAACGAATTTATAGACGAAATGCGATTATTTGCTTTGAAATTTTGTATAGACCCACAAAAATGGAGAAAAAAATGTCGAAAAAAGTTACGATAAATCAAAAAGATATCTACTTAGGCGCCAAGATTTTTTTCTATTTGATATAGAATCACAAAATTACACTTTTTTGATACGATGTTATTCAAATATGTTCCTTCTACAAAATTTACTATCCCTATTTCCTTTGTGTATATAAGATAAACAGATCAAAACTGTCCCTTTTACTACATTTACTTAAATTACACTAAAAAAATTTTTAAAAAATCCGCTTGCGCCTAAGTTCAAGTAATCATGCCAAAAGAAATTTTAGTTAATTATTTATAGGAGAATATGGATTTGGCGCGTGGGAGTTAACGATATTTTATTTTATTATTTATCAATAACTATTTTAGAAAATAGTACATTATTTAATTAGGAGCTAAAGTGATACTTTTTGTGTTGAGTCTATAGTTTGACCGCCAACCGCAGGGAGGCCGACAATTATAGACGAAACACAAAAAGTCACTTTAGCTCCGAATTAAATACACTATTTTTTCGGCAAACGTTTAAATTTTTTATAAATATGAAATTAATACGTCAAACTTTTTATAAATATGAATTTGTACCGTCATAATTACTTCCAAAAAAGAGAAAAAAACATTTAAATTTGTATGAATAAAATTTTTTTCGGCAAACGGCTGTAAAGTTTAACTTTACTGCCGCTAGGGAGTTAGCTAAAGTCTTACTTTTTTGCCTGACAGCAAAAGTACCGTAAAAATAAAAAAGGCGTTACTTTTACTGTCGCTAGACGTTACTTTTGCTGTCAGGCTAAAAAGTAAGACTTTAGCTAACTCCCTAGCGGCAGTAAAGTTAAACTTTACTGCCGTTTGCCGAAAAAGTAATTATTTATTTAATTTATATACAAAACATATTGTTTTGTATGCTTCTCGCAGATTTGATAAGGCAGACGGAAATAGGGAAATGGGACGATGTGGCAAAATACACTATTCAAACACACTATTTTTTAAATTCTGAAGAACAATTTTACAGCTAAAATCTATAGTGAACTTGTAAAGTAGCTATCGAAAGAAACACAAATAAAAAAAGTCAATAAACTGACAAAAGAATTCCATCTTCAAAAATTTGTACTAGTTTAGACTTGTACTAAAAAGGCTATCTCGAAAAGAGAACGAGAATACCAATTAGTGGAATTGAATTATTTAGTGAGAACTCAAAATTCGAGATAAACAATAATTCCATTCCACTTCATTTTTTCTCATGGAACCAGAATCGCGGTACTGATTCGTTCAAATAAGTAATTTAAAATAAAAAGAATACCAACGTACGTCTATTCCTGCATTTCCCTGGGAATTGGGAATTGAGAAAAAAGTACAATAAATGAAATACAGAAAATTTTCTAATACGAAATTGCTATTTCTCGCGGCACGGAATACTAGTTATGAAAAATTGCTGTAATTTATTTCTCAATTCCTATTTCACGATGTACAGGAATAGAGCTACAGATGTACTCATAAAGAAAGAATAGTAGACAAAATAGTAGACCAGTGGGCATAAATAAAAGACGCCAGAATAGTACATTATGATGCTAGGACGTAAAGCTAAAGATTTTGTACGTATGTGGAGTTTGCATCCACATTAAGTCCAAAATAGCTTACGTCCGTGCATCATATACTATTTTTTATTCGCCGCAAGCACAATATTTAAAAAAAAATGTTTATTCTAAATTAATACATAGTTATTTATTGTACAAGATGATAAAATTGCACTTTATCTTCGAGAGCTATTTTAGCGTCGAGGCATCAGCATCGAGAAGATAATGAAATTTTATCGTCGTGTGGAATACAACATTTTTTTCTATAGCAATTGTTAAAGAAGACCAAAAAATGCCGAAAAATCAATGATAAATTTAATTTAAAAATATCAGGAAAAAACAGTTTCACGAAAAAATGAGTATAGGTAGGCTTTGATAACTTTTTTAGTTTTATAAACAAACAAACAAATCAATTTTTTTTGTTTTTTGCAAAAATTGAATTTGAAAACTAGATAGTTTGGGTTTGTCAATATGTGCGATATTACAGAAGAAAACTGCCTTCTGATATGGAAGAGAAGGCTTCAGAGACAATTCGTAGATGGCCTGAAATTTTGAATTGCCTGAAAACTCGCGGATGGTACATCAAAGGGAATACCTGTGCTTTCAAAAATGGAAAAACTTGAAGAATATCAACAGCAAAATACTTTATCTACCCTTTCTGTTAAAGTACTACTTTATCTACCCTTGATGGTAAAGTGCTATTTTTCTCTCTAATTTTAGTTGATAATAGCACGTTTTAACAGTTGCTATAGAAACAAATTATAAATTTGCATAAATCTTGAAATCAAAATATGTGGAACAAGCTACCTTTGACATAATATTTGTTATTTTTTCCAAATTATTGTATCGCTATTTTTTTTTATTAAGCGTATGGTTTTTTTTGTGACACATTAAAAATTACACTTAAAATAGGTAGACTCTTCTATGAAATCCACCTAAAACCAAACATGGATACACATTAAATGAACTTACAATCGATTTGATTGCGCGTCTATGAGTAAAAAAGTAAAAAGTAAAATATTTGAACATTGGGCAGTACATTTGAACATTAGATGTTTACATCGAGCGAGTCTATCCATGCTACTACGTCAGGAGTTGCCAAATGGATATCAGAGATGTCGCCATTGTACCGTCGAATTGGACACACAGTTGCAATGTGTTTTATGGTTTGTTGTGGAGCGCCGCAGTTACACTCAGGGGACTCTGAAATGCCCCACTTGTAGAAAGAATCAGCACAACGTCCATGATTCGTTCTTATTCGGTTTAGTGTAGTCCAGGTATGACGTGGCAGATCGAAACCAGGTTGGGTAGAAGTCGGGTTAGTAATAGAAAGGCCAGTTGTGTTGTAATAATGCCAGGAGGTGTTCTGGGCATCCAAGATATTAAAATTAGTTGCCAGCAGGTTGCTGCCAGTTTTATGTAGAGGCTTTCTTGACTTCAATCGACAACGAGTGTGGTCACCGTAATATTTGTGCAAGGGTAACGTGATGTTGTTGGTTACCTTTTAATGTTCACGCATGCGAGCATGCGAGCGTCTGAGTGCATGTAGAGCGATATTGCTTAAAATTTCAATGGGGGGGGGGGGGGTTAAACCCGAACAAACCCGTCTGTCGCTACGCCACTGATATTATCAATTCTAATTCGAATATAAGTAAGCTTTGTCTGCTTCAATAAGGTCTGATATAATGATATCCGCTTCAACATTTGAGAATATTCTTAAAGTTGTACCTGTTGTGTTTGTATCGTTAACTCCAATTGACTCATCCATTTTATTCTACACATCCGTGTAATCATTTTAAATTGCAAAAACTGAAACCAATCTTCATAATTTTGCACTTTAATACCATGAATGATCAAATAAATTATTTGAAAATTATCTGCTAAGATCCGCATGATTACAGTACACAAAACGTCCAAATCGAAGAAAACAATAATTATATTATTCTGAATAACATTTTTATTTCTCTTTATAATTTAAGTAAAACTAAATTAAATTAAAATTTAATTTAATTTATGAATGACTCACGATCATGTTAATTTCTATTTTTGTATAATCTTACAAAAAAAAATTATTTATTTTTTGCTTTCTTTAAATCTCTAGACGTTGTTTATTTGTTGTTTTTTTTATTGATTCACGTTAACATGATCAAAACACATTTTGATTTAATTTCGGTTATATATGGAATTAAGTTGATCATAAAAAGATATAATTTTGATCGAAAAAAAATAAATTGTTTGATGTTGTTGTTGTTATTGTTTTATGTCAATCAAATATTTGATTGATTAAAATGTTTGTTATTAATGATTGGTTTTATAAATATTTATAACTGATCAAAAACTGTTCGGACTATTGATTTATGTTTCTAATTATTGGAGTTTGAAGTGAAAATAACTGTATTTTGTATTTTGTTGCGCTGCATGGTTTTTCATTTTAGATTTATTAGAATTGAACTAATTCCTTATAGCTATCCTCCTCTTATATATATAGTCTTCCTGTTCGTGTTATTTTTATTCGTTTTATTTTACAACACAAAGCATTAAAATCATTGTCTTAAACTTCCTATAATATTTTTTTTAATCTTATTTTTTAATACATTACATATAACACATTTTACAATTTTGTTTACTCTTTTTTCTATTATTTTACTTAAAAAATTTTTTTAAGTAATTTATGACGATTTACGACAATTTTAGGTGAAATCCCGACTTTTTTATTTTACACTGATATTGATATATGTATAATGTATTAAAAAATAAGATTCAGAAAAAAATATTATAGACAGTTTAATAAAATTATAGACAATGATGTTAATATTTTGTGTTGTAAAATAAAACGATCATGTTATATATAATATTGTAACCTTTGTCCGTATTAATGTAAAGCTTACTATAATTACCTGCGTTTTGATTTTTAAAGTTCCTGCAATTTTCTTAAATGAACAAAGTTTCTTAAATGAACTTTTACAAGCTACTCAAATTAATATTTCCTTCTATTTTTTATTTACAGATACACCATATAGTCCAATAGAAAAACAACGATATGATGGATGGTATAATAATTTAGCACACCCTGATTGGGGTGCTGTTGGTAAGTTAATTGTTATTTGTACTATACATTTTTTTTTAAATTATCTTATTACAATTAACTCTTAAACTTATTTAACTAACAATAATTATTCATGTCTGGTAAGAAAAATACAGCAAATGATAAAGTATATTAAAATATTTCTAGTCTTAAAAAGTTTATTATTATTAATTTTATAATAAATGAAACGAAACAAAAAAACCACTATGTGAAGAAAACTGCAATTTCTTATTGTTTGATGTAAGATATGACTTGCTTGAACCGTATTGAAAGTCTCTTGTTTTTGTGGTTTTCTGTGGAAAATATTTGGAGCAGATAGAATTGTGATTTACAACTGAGAAATGAAATTTGTATATGTAAAAAAAATGAATTATGATGGTTTCTACGTTTGTTGTTGTTTTTTGTTCTCATTTTATCATAATTACTTGGGTCTGAAAGGCCTAAGTATTACATTCATGAGCTCAAAGTGAAATTCTTACCCCCACTTTTTTTGGCATTTCTCGACGTTTTAGGTCCTACTGATTCTAAAAAAGCAAAAAAAAATATATGTCTGTCTGTCGGCCGGCCGGCCGTCATTACCTAAACTGCAAGGAAAACCACTGGAGGATTTCAAAATTTTTTTTTTCTAAACATAGGTCCGGGACAGGTCCGAAAGGACGCTGTGTTCGATAACTGTACCGGAAGTGTGTCAAAAAAATCATTATGTGAGTCAAAAATAGCATATTATTAATATTTTTTGCTTAAAAAACGTTCATTTTAAGTGATTACGAGTAGGAACATTAAATTTGGAGAAATCTTGATGGTCGGGATTGGTATGTGAGATCAAAAACTAGATTATTGCGTTATAAGTTTGTCAAAAAAATGTTGTAAAGTGTGTCAAAAGAATGATTTTTATTTATTTTTTTACCCAATTTTTTGGAAAAAAAAATAAATTGTTTGTTTGAAATGAAATTTTATTATTATTATTGAGAATTATGGCATTATAGGTATGTCAAAAAAATGTTGTCAAGTGTGTCAAAAGAAAGGTTTTTATTTATTTTTTACCCAGTTTTTTTAGGAATGACATGGAATTATATTATTCTTATAGAGAATTATGGCATTATAAGTTTGTCAAAAAATAATGTCAAGCGTGTCAAAAAATGATTTCATTTATTTTTTTAGCCAATTTTTTGGAAAAAAATGTAGCTGTTTTTATGACGTAAATGTAATTGAAAATGAAATTGGACATGGAAATTTTTGAATTTGTTATAGTTTTTGAAATATTTTTGGAATTTTGAAAATAGTTTGTATTTTTGATTTTGTAATAATTTTTGCAATATTTTTAGAATTTCAGAAAGAGTTTTAATTTTTGATTTTGTAAGAATTTTTTGAATATTTTTGGAATGTTGAAAAATTTTTAATTTTTGATTTTATTATAATTATTGGAATTTTGAAAAAAGTTTTAATTTTTGATTTTGTAATAATTTTTGCAATACATATTTTTAGAATTTTAAAATAAATAGAACTTTTGAATTTTATATATGTACATATATTTAGAATTTTGAAAAAAGTTTCATTTTTTGATTTTGTAAGAATTTTTGGAATATTTTTAGAGTTTTGAAAAATTTTAAATTTTTGATTTTATTATAATTTTTGGAATTTTGAAAAAAGTTTTAATTTTTGATTTTGTAATAATTTTTGCAATATTTTTAGAATTTTGGAAAAGTTTAAATTTTTAAGAATTTTCGGAATATTATCGGAATTTAGAAAAAGTTTAAATATTTGATTTTATTTTAATTTTTGGAATATTTTTGGAATTTTGAAAAAAGTTTGATTTTATTTAATTTAACAAGATTTCGGAATTTTGATTATAATTTTCCGGCAAGGTATTGATGTTTCGTGTTAGTTTTGTAAAACATATCTAAACAGAGATAAAAAATACTTGTACTTTAACAAAAAGTTATGTTTAATATACACCGCTGCCCAAAACTAAAACCCATGTCCTTATAAAAGTTTTTTGCCGAAAACTGTATCAAAATCCTTAACTCAGACCGAAGTCTTGATATCTCAGAGCTGTGAGATTTCAACTCCTCCATATTTTTTATTAAAATAGTGAACATTAAAAATAACAATATATTTTTGATTTAGCATTTTTTTGGTGAGGCGACTATATGTAGACATGTAGACTGCTAAATCTTTTTCGCCATCATTATGTTCAACAACTGAAAACTTTTTCGATAAAAGTTAAAAACTTTGAATGGTATGCTCTGCGGAAATCTTCTATTCTATCCTTAGATAGCTTGATCCTAACATGCCGTTTTAACACTCTGAGAGAATCAAACATTTTCCGAAAATGTGAGGGACTTTTTTACCTCTTGAAAACAAAACTGGTATGTTAGATCATTTCCTACTCCAAGCCTCACCATGTATTATTCACATGACGACGAATTGTTAATAGTTCCACCGTTAGTCTCCAATATGAACGGCTCAGACTTATAAGAGAGGCGGTGGTTTGGCGGTTCTCATCTTTAGTGAACATTTTACACACCGGCAGTCTTCTGTTTTTCTCCATTGGGCATTGATGTATCAAGGGAGTGTATGTGCGACCAGCGAGCTTTTCTTTCTTTTCAATATACCAGTGGCTGGTTTTGTGCCTGTGAACCCCTGGCCCTGGTGTCCATAACATTGATATGATATGATATTATTTTCTTGAGCCCGAAATAATTCAACACTCAAAAGCATTTTTCACTATTTTTACTTAATATTGTTGTTTTCTAGACCTTTAAGAGCAGCCTGGTTATCAATAAAAAAAATATTAATAACATTACCAACCACTTCAGTTCCGTTGCTCGCTTCGATGCTGCATTTATTGTGAATTTTTTAGCCTTGTGACTGTTCCGCATTCTAAAATTGGTAATTGTAGTCCAAGACCTGCACCATTTTCAGTGCGTGATCCATTCGTGTAGGTGTCAAACGTGTTGGTCGCACTGATCGATAGAAAATCAGCTACAGACCTGTCCTCTATTGTTGGAATTACAACTTTGTACTACCCTACAAAGACAGCTAGAGGTACTGTGTCATCAATCGGCATAGGAAAATCTGTCAGATATTCTCCAGATTTCTCCATAGCACTCGATGATCTTTCTACAGCCCTGTTAGAATTTAGTATTTTTAGTAACTTTTAGAGCTCCTATTCGTACAAATAAATGCAGTGAAGGAATCTCTAATAAGACAAAAGTTAACAAAAGTTCCCGAGCACCATACAAGATGCTCGTAGCTGTCAATGGGTCTGATAACATTTTATACATGCACCAGACCATTGTTGAAGTCAGCACTGCCACGGAACTCGAGGAGCATTTGCGCATTTGGTCTCAACATGAGTAGCCAAGTTTTGCTGGATGCCACCAAGATACGTTATACTACCTTATAGTTATTAGCAATTATAGGAAAAGAGAAGTATTGAAGGCTAGACCACTCTTCTGGCACCAATTGTTGGTAATATCCAGAATATTAGAGGTATTCTGCATTTTTCTGGAAAGATTTATCATATTATCTGCATGCAAAAGAATACTAACATTATCGGCATAGCAGTATGTGTTTAGCCTTTTAGCATTTAATTCAATTAAAAGCTTGTCCATTGTTATGTTTCACAGCAGACAGTGCTCAGGCGATAGAATGCTTAAAACATACCTAAATTGCGGTGTTGTCCTTCGTATAAACCCACCCTAGAGTGATTATTCACTCCGTACCTTTCCACTCTTGTAAGGAGTGTCTTAAAATTGGATTTTCCGAAAACTTCTTCATTTTCAAGACAGTGCCCAGAGTGAAACAAGAAAGAAAAGTTATTTTTTTTATGAAAATGAAAATGATTTTCTTATGGTGATTAAATATTTTATTCAATTATACGTTGTCTACTTTCGTCCAATACATTTAGAACTTTGTATTTAAGCTTGAAATAGTAGAGTAACACTCTAGCAACGACCAACGGTCTGAATTTCTCGGGCGTTATTAGAAAAAGGTTCCAACTGCAGTTTTATTTAAACACAAATGATAAACGTTTCATATTGAACTTAGCTACTGAAACTCCAACTAATGACAATGCACGCCCACTTTTGGTATGCCACCTTGTTTGTTTCTATTTTGAATTTTTAGTCTTCAATCTATATTATTGATAAAAACTTAACCTTAATTTCCCTTGATTGCTTGTCCTGATTTCAATTATGACAACATGAATTGATTTAAAAGTTTTCTTCGTGTGTTGACTTGGCATAAAGGTTCTTTTATTGGTTATTTTGGTTAAGGTTTGTCTTTTCTCTAGGATGGCTAATGAATGTGATATTGTTGAAAGCTGTGTCAATATCAATAAAAGTGTATACTCGACTTAATGTTTGGTATTAAGGTTTTTTTGACAGAATAAGTTTCATATTGATTGATCTGTTTCTGTAGTATACTTGATGTGATGTTTTCCTAAATGGCTTGTTATGTTCATAAATAGTTTGTCATGTTCATAATAGTTAGTGAAGAACACTATTTTGCGACACAAATATGTTAACAAACACCGAGACTTTGGTAACAGCAGACGTGTTTGACATACTAAATCCTTCTACGATTGACACACCTGCATCATCCAGTCTAGCTTCTGTTGTCTAAAACGGTCCTATTAGTGGTAGGAAAAGCCAGATCTGAGTCGAATCTAATAAGGACAGAGGTGCAAAGAATACCTTCTATCGATTCTACCATGTTATAAAATGGATTGGATTTAGTATATGTGATCTTGACACTGGTGACAATGTGAAGTGTGTTAGACGGCAATTAAAGCGCGTATTGCTCAACTCTTTTTTCCACGACTTGCTTGCAATTTTAAAACAATTAGCCCAGCTATCCCCATAATCTCCTTTCTTCGGCTATTCCAAGAGTCTAAATAAAGACAACTTGCATTTTGTGTGTGCTTATAACCAAATAAAATCGACGTGAGAAGAAATAATATGATCTTTACCTCTATCTCTCAGGTCAGACACTGACTTTCCGCATTTTTAATATCTTTTTGTAAAACCTCAATTTCTTCTTCTTTTTTTGCAATGATTACAAACCCAACCATCATCTTAGTGATAATAATAACATAAATTACTTATATGGATAATTTTAGTATTAAAAAATTTACAAACGACCGTCATAAACTATTAACACAAAAAATGTAATAATATTTATGAATCAAGTTTTTATGCATCTTGTTATTTTAAAAAGTTGCATAACAACCGTAGAGTCGGCGTAATTGTAAAGAAAATTCATTTTCTTGTGCTTGATTTTATTGAAATAAGCAACTTTTTTTATTTAAAATTTTCCACAAACATTCTTTAATTAGTATAAATAAAGTTTGATAACCGACAGTTGAAAATATAAAATATAATAAAGATAATAAAATAAAATTTATTTATCTTGTGTGAATAAAACTAAAACTAATTATTTACAGTATCTATCTAGCCAACATTTGAGAAATAGGAAATAAATTTCATACATAACCGATGATATAACTAACATTGCTATATCGCATGTCATAGAAGCAAAATGTTTCTAAACATTGTTTCCCAAACCAAAAATCATGTTTTTTTTGACGAAAAATATGAAAACATTTTTTACAAATATATTTTAATACTATTAAAAGTAAAAGTGTAATAACTTATTTTTAAGCAATTTTTTTGAAGCTCCTTGGGTTTTGTGGTTTTATCTATAATTAAATTATACGAGCGTAAAAATATGTGGTTGGATTTAAAATGGTCAAAGCTTTGACTTATTTACTTAATGTTATTAAGTTTGCTTAACCCTGACTGGCTGGGGTGATGCAAGAATAATATAAAAAAACTAAAAAGAGTTTGTTTCTACAAGATTGTCAAATTATAGTTGATTGTGTCAAAACTGCTTGTTTTGTAAAGGCAATATAACATTTAGATGTGATGAATAAGATTGCGCAATAATATTACTCGTCTATATAGTATGTTACTCAAATCGCATGTCGATAAATCTATAAAAGAACTTTCGTATAGCTCTGTTTAGCATATACACTGTGCGGCAAAATAATTGCAAACTGCGTTGGGGACCGCTTCAGTGGTGATAACTTGGATTGAGTTAACAGCAATTACCAGGAGGAAGGGAGACAGAAGTTTCTCTGACAATTTGAGTCATTATATCTAAACACACTGGTAAAACTGAACATTCCTAATTTTGCTAGTATTCAATTTTGCTCACTTTTCTTCGAATATTCTGCATTTCATCACTGATGTTCTCTTGCTAGTAGTGATTGTGTTCCAGAACTATTGGAGAACTTGTCACAGTTTTTATCATTTTCCATTCGTATACGATTATTTTTCCTACACAAATTTTGAGTACCATCCATTACAGTTGCTATTACGTCGCATATATCCATTTCAGAAGTTTTTAAAATGTATGGCCATAAGTTTTACTCCAATCTTAGCACCACTGTCATTTATTGGCACACTTGCAACCACGTAGTCTGGTATTTAACTATTCACGTTTCATGTGATCGTAGTTAAGGCATTTGAAACACCACTATCGCATCATTTTCAGGAGCAGTCTGCATCTCGTTCATCCAATTCGGTATGTTTAGACACTACACGCATTTTCGTTGGTCTTCCAGGGAAACTGATTGGTGTAGTCTCATCCCCGTCACATATTACTCTTAAAGATTTAATTGCAGTGGTTTGGATGGCTCCAGAGGCAGAAAATGGAGCCTAAGCAACAATGACGGTATGTCATGACACTTATAGAGTTACTGGGAGCCATTTTTCTTATCTAAGTGACTTCATCCCGAGCTCTTTCGGTTCGGTTCTGATTTCAACTTTGATAATATTACTGCATCTTATGGTAATGTTCTTCAGTTCGGCTTTCGTGTTTGGTGTAACGTTGACTAAACATAATTCTTTGTTTTTCTTTTAAGGTTTTCTAACGGGTTTTCACTTCGTTTCAAATACTGACACCCGGCATACATTTTACCCTATAGTCTCAACCAGTTCCAGTTTCGAATGACTCCGGCTTGCTAGGATTTTTGACTAGCCTTTTTCTCTTTTTTTTTGCGAAAGGAGTCAACTCCTTTGTTTTTCTCGGCGGTGTTACATCGTCGGTTTTTTTGTGGTTTCATAGAATAGAGTTTTACAGAAGGTTGACTTCTAGCTTGTTTTCTTTAGTTGTTGTTTGTTGCTTTGGTCTTCTTTATTGTATTACAAAAAAAATTCTTATTCTTTTCCTCAATATTTACACATTAAATTAGAGTGACTTCCAACTTATAATATGTAAACGATCCCCAGTTCCAAGATTATACAATTATAATTTTTCTACAAAAGACACAAACTGACCTCATAAATTATTATCTTAAATTTTGACGGTGATCGATCGACTTTCAAAGGATCGTTACATAAGACAAAAGTGATTCAACTTTTTCAAGGCTATATATACACACATACTCCTTTTTCTTATTTTCTTCACATAAGATAATATTGTTTCAATATTTATTACAGTTAATTGTACTAAATATACTTTAGTTTACGCAAATCGAGGTAAGAAAATTTGTATTTTCTTTACAAATTAAATTACTTAAGTTAAAATTTAAATAAATAATTTATTGAAGAGACATGAAGGTAATTTTTTCTTGTCATATTTAATTAGTTAATCAATTTTGTTGATATTGTTTAAATAACTTAATCTTTTTTTTATTATCATGTTTTCTTGACATTTTTGGCTATTATGAATTGGTCGGTTTGCTTTTGTGAATTATGGTAAAATTATATTGAAAACAATAAATGAAGTGAAACAATAGAAATCTATTGAACATAAGTTGATGACAGTTACAAATTTGGAATTTTACGGAGTAAATTGCCAACTTTCTGTAACCGTTTTCTATCTCGGTATCGAAACTCAATTCGAATAATATACACACATAAATTAAATCTAATATTTTATTGGTTTTCAAGTTGATTTAAAAAAATATAGCCCAACACACTTCATACTCAACCAATCGTGTCAACCAAATCTTAATAATTCGTGTAGTTTGGCTTAATTTAATTAATTTCCTGAACATGATCTATCGTATAACTTTGCGGACATACAAAATATATTTGTTGAAAGTGATCGATTAATATTAACGTTTCACTTGAAATGGTTTTGATTTTACGTCAAGGTCGTTTAAGGTGTAACGGAATAATTTTGCAAAAATATTTACATAACGAAAATTTATCTGCCGATTCGTTGATTTTAATCAAGGATAACAAAAACTTAAACCAGACATTAATATTTTTCTTTAATTTAATTCACATTTGTCTAGGTACATTTGTTACTGAAAATAAATTTATGATAAATTGTAACAGATCAGTTAAAAGAAAGTGCAATTTGTCAATCAACAACATTGTATGTTTAATGTTTTGATTTGTGTATGGATTCGAAAGGGAATTGTCATGATTACCAAGTAATTTCATCTTACACTCACATTTGACCACGTTTTTGATTGTTTGCGGTGATCTAAGAATTTATTTTGTTTCTGTTATCCATATAAAGTATTTTTTTATTACAATCCAAGTTTCTTAAATGGACATAATAACTAGATCGGCAACATTAACTACATCAGTTAAGATTGAGATTAAAATTAATTTCAATAAATTTTTTTTGTTGGTTAACTTGAATTTTTTTATTAAGTAATTTTTTATGTTAGCGAAAATAAAAAAAAATGAAGAGAAAAACATTGTAAGTGTAGGTAGGAATGAATGAGCAAGTGAAATGATACAAATGTTGGGTTAAGAAATTTAGTTTCTATACATTTAATTAAAATTAATTTTTGCTATGCGGTTTGTGAAGAAATTCCACAACCGATGAAATAATAAAGCTAAAGCCATATAGACTGGTTAATAAAGTATGTTATGAACCAGTTTTGTTGGTTAATCACTCAAATCTAAACTGCATTCGATGGTGAATGATTTGATTTGTCCTGGTTAATAGCTGCAGAAACCAACTTAATAGTTAGACAGACAGACGGAACCAGTTTATATGGTGAAAAGCTCCATCAGTTTTACTTGTATGCCTGTACTAGGTACATAGCCTGAACTCCTCGTAAAAAGCCAGAGCAAACTTTAGTGATGTATAGTCGGCGTCTTCGCAATGTTAGATTTTATAATTCAGTGTGTCTGGCAGTAAACTTGAGTAGGCTTGGTTGGTGGAAGGAAAGGAAGGAATAGAAAGGCCAGTTGTGTTGTAATGTTGCCAGGAAGTGTCCCAGGCATCCAAGATATTAAAATCAGTTGCCAGCAGGTTGCTGGCAGTTTTATGTGGAGGCTTTCTTGACTTCAATCGACAACGAGTGTGGTCACCGTAATATTCGTGCAAGGGTAACGTGATGTTGTTGGTTTTTTTATGTTCACGCATGAGAGCATGCGAGCGTCTGAGTGCAGGTGGAGCGATATTGCTTAACACAGGAAGCCAAGGTAAAGGGGTGGATCTGATAGTACCACTTATAGTACGCATCGTGGCATGCAGCTGGCAGTCAACTTTTTGAGTATGTGTGCTATTCAACCAGACTGGTGCGCCATACTCAGTCACTGAGTAAACCAGACTTATAGCAGTTGTTCGGAGGGTAGCTGGAGTAGCACCCCATGAAGAGCCGGTCAGTTTGTGCAATATATTGTTTCTCGTTTTAAGCTTTTGTTTTGTGACGTATTTTCTAGGTGGAGTTTAAAAGAAAGAGTTCTATCGAGAGTAATGCCCAGGTACTTTGGCTGTTGATTGTATTTAATGACAGTACTGTTAAAAAACACTGATAGTTCGTGTTTTGCCAGTTTGTTGTTTAAGTGGAACCAGGAGCTCTCGGTTTTACTTAGATTGGGAAATAAGCTCCACGTTCGAAAATAGTCATTCATTATCGCTAGGTCAGTTGAGAGCAAATCCTCCAAAACACCCATGTCTTTGTTTTGAGTGGCCAGGGTCCAATCATCAGCGTAACCAAATATCTTTGATGTTGTGTCAGGAATGTTATGAATGTACAGATTGAAAAGTAATGGCGCCAGGACGGAACCCTGTGGTAAACCATTGTTTAGCATTTTAGACCTACTACAGGAATTATTTAGATGAACTTTGAATACACGATTACTCAGCATGTTGTTAATTAAACGCGAGATGGTGCTACAAGGTATTGCATTGAACAGCTTATATATAATCCCAGTTTGCCAGACCGTGTCATATGCTGCAGTAAGATCGATGAATACTGCGCCTGTTTTTAGTTGTTTTTGATACCCAGCTTCGATATAGGATGTTAGAGCGAGCAGTTGGTCAGTGCAACTGCAATTGGGACGAAAATCAGCTTGATCGACTGGGATCTTGTCATTCAATATCGGTGCGATATGATTGTATATGAGCCGTTCTAGCAATTTATAGCAGATGCTCAAAAGGGCAATCGGACGATAGCTTCCTGGTTCATTGGATGGTTTACCTGGCTTAAGTATCGCTATCACTTTCGTAGTCTTAAAATGTTTTGGTAGATTGCCGGTTTCTAGGACATTCGAGAAAAATTTAGTTAGCCACAGTTTTACATTTTTTCCAGCATTTTTAAGAAATTCTGGAAAAATGCCATCGCTTGAATGGGAAAAATCAATGTTTTCAACAGCGTTAATCCACTTTTGTTTTCTCGCGGCGTCCAGTGAGTATATTAAGTCATCAGCCACGTCTGCCTCACCACTACTAAGGTACTCCTCATATAATATATCGCTCTCTTTACTCCAGCCAGGAATATATTCTTCACGAAAGTCTCTTGGGATGCATTTCTTTGCAGTTGAGATGATGGCTCCAACAAATCTATCGTAATTTTTAGGAATGGGTTGAATCCAGCAAATCACTGCATCCAACTTCAACCTATACTTAGCCCAGTCAGCCTTGTTAAAATTCCATCTAGGTTGAGGAGTAGAGTTAACAAGTGGAATTTGGATTCCTACCTCCAGAATTACTGGACGATGTTGAGAGCGTGGAAAACCTTGTAAGACAGCCCTAGATATTGGAATAGGGTTACATTGTTCGTTTTTTGTGGAAAAACAGAGGTCGGGATTGTAATCGCTTCGCCATCTTGCAGATCTAAAGGTTTTCAAGTCTTTCGCATCATATACCAGGAACATGTTGTTATCATCCGCCCAGTCGGTCAGTTGCACGCCATTAGTATTATTATTTGAGTAGGACCACTGAGTGTGATGGCTATTGAAGTCACCAGCATATTTTCACTGGTTAAAAACCTTAACCATCATCTTACCTTGGATAATGGATAACCCGAGGGATGGATAACCTTAACAAGCTTTACCGGTGGATAGTTTAAGCTAGTTTGGATAGTTCATAGTTAGAGTCACCGTCATTGATGGCGAGACTAATCCAGCTTTGCCGGTGAATAGCTTAAAAGGTGGATTACCTGAAAAAGTTTTGCTGGCAAATAGCCTAATCCAAGCTTCACTGATGGATAGGCTAAGCCAGTTTGGCTGGTGGACAGTTTGAGGCAGTTTCGCTTTTAGATAGACTAAGATAGATTCATTGGTCGAAAGCCTGAGCCGTGTTTGGTGGCGATTAGGATATCACCCAGCTTCGTTGGAGGATGAGTTGAGCCAGCCTTGCTGGTAGATGAGTTTTGAGCTAACTACGCTGGTGGATGAGTTGAGCTAGTTCTGATGGTGGATGACCTGAACCAGATTCGTTTGTTGATATACTGAATCAAAGTCGTCGGTGGATACCCTGAGCGAGTGTCACTGACAGATATTTTGAGTCAGCTTTGTTTTTGGATTGATAGATCCAATTTAACTCGTAGATAGATAGCTTGAGGTAGCTTTGATAATATATATAAATTTTCTGTTGGAACCCAGCGTTGCTGGTTAGTAATATGAGTTAACTTCGCTGGTGGATAGCGTGAGCCAGCTTCACTGAAGGACATTATTCGGTAACAAAAATATGGTAGCCATGAAGGGATGGTCAATACCAGTTTTACTAGCGGATTATTTGTTTTAGTTTAGACGTAGTCTGAGCTAGCTTTACTGGTGGAACTTTAGTGGATGACTTCAATCAAAGTCGTCGGTGGATTGTCTGAGCTAGCTGTACTTGTGGTGCGCTTCTGTGCTAGTAGATAGTGTGAAACAGCCCTTTTGATGTAAAGCTCAAACAAGATTAGTGTTTGGAAAAATAGAACCAGCTACACTGGTGTCAATTCTGTAGATGAAAGTCGAGACTTACTCTGATCGGGAGAAAGCATCTGATCAACTTCATTATTAAATATCCTGACACACATGCATAGCTGTATAGTCTTAGCAAACTTCAAAAGGACAGTTTGAGTTATTTACTTGTACATTTCCCGTCTAGGACGATGGGTGAATAACCTGGGTCAGTCTCACAGTAAATAGACTAAGACAGATTTGCTAGTGAAAATCTAATTTAAATTAAATAATGAAATTTTCCAATTTATTACAATCAAACTAAAATTTAACACACAAATTATGAAAGTCATTGATTGTTAATTTTCATCAAACAAATAAAAATCCGTCAATCTACTTAAAATCATTTAATTTCCTTAACGCGCTTGTTCATCATTTGTTCCACGAAATTTTAACGAAAACAAAATATAATCAAATAAAAATTTTACTTTTTATAAACCAAAATAAAAATACACAACAACATTTTAGAGAAGGTCATGGAATGAATTATCATCATCTTCATCTTCAACATAAGCATCTTCGGTGTAATTGAGTTTTAAACTTTAATGTTTTTTTTACTTCTTTATAATTATGTTAAAGTTTTTATTTTGTTGCAAAAAATAAAAACACAATAATTCGCGAACTTAGCGGCACCTGTTGCTATTTGTAATATTTTATTTTTTGCACTATTATGATTTGCAAAAAAGCTCTTCATAAATAAATACTTAATGGATTTGTAATTTTTTGTTGTTTTGTTTTGAGAAAATAAAACACACGGAGAAGAGGATGCGTCAATAATAAATGGCAAGTGGATTTAATTAAATTCAAAAGAAATTTGTTGAATTTCACAAGAAATGTTTGTCCATTCAGGGAATACGTAACGAAAATAAAAAACAAAGCTTTGGTTTGAAATCTAATTAACGACTTTAACTTTTTGTTTGTTTAATAGCAAAACGATAACTTGTACTTGATTTATGTATTTCTTTGGTTATGTAAACTATAATTAAGTTTAATCGAAACAATCGAAAATATATACTTAAGATAGTTATGGTTTGTTTTGTTCTAATATACTTTAATGTAAAAACAATGTGTCATACAATGTAATTGCTATTATTATAATGATCAAGGATTTCGAAACTCTGTTATTATGACTGATGAGATCGATGTCTTTAAAAAAGGAAAAGTGGAGATACCTCCATCAATTGTTTGATCAAGGATTTGTGCACATTGTAGAAAGATTCTCAAAAGCAGATTGATTGGGAAAGTAGCATTGTTGCAAAACGAGATGCTCCTCAAAAAAATTCAAAATAGTTTTAGAGATATGACAAGTATCCTCGTTAAAAAAAAATATGTTTTAAAAGATAAACAGTGTATAGAGCTGGAAGTTAGTGTTGGGTTAAGGAAAAACAAACTAAAAAGATTCTCACTGTACGATCAAAGATAGTTAAAGTTTTAAAATAGACAAAAACAGTAACATAAATCTCTTAACTGTATAGACGTTGGTGACACAAGTTAAGGCCAAGACTACCATATGACTAATATTCCTTTACTGCGTACTCTTCTGTTTGCTGATTATCTGTTTGTCTTTCCAGTCTTTTTTAGCAAATAAGTTAACATAGCTCTACTGTAACATGCTCTGTATGAACAAGCTAAGCTTTCTATTCGATTCCCATATTTTTGACAAACCCACGAATTTTACCGGACACTGTAGTATATTACTGATAGTTTCAGTTGCAGACAGTTTATCACAGATACAGTATATAATAAGTCACAGTCTGTAAAGAAAATGATTAGTAGTTTCCATCTGCTCCTAAAGAGGGAACATTTGTCGATGCATGTAACTCGCATAAAAAAGTAGAACTAACATAGAACTGAAAAATGACACAATGCCCGCCTAGTTTTGTTATCAATGTAGCTTCCTAGCTTTTTTCAGCTAACTTCGTTAAACCAGCTTGATTAAAGTGATCTAGGCAATAAAGGCAATGAGCCGTGCTCAGCATGTGTCATTATTACATAATTCCCTTGAACAAATTGAGCATCGTTTTTATAGCGAGGATTTCCTATCTTTTGTTTCTTTTCCGTATAAATTGGTCACACATAAACTATTTAATTAACCATTTCCCCATATCATGTTAATATAAAATTCTGGTCAAACGAGAAAATATTTCCCTCTACAATTACAGACCACCATTCTACTTTTTATAAATTTGAACAACTTTATAGTTATCTACATAAAATATTATGACGAAAGCTTTTTTTTATTATTAAGCATTAACCAAATGTTTATTATTATTAAGTACAGCTTTTATGACGCAACAAAGCAATTAACTGAGAAATGTTAAACATTGATTGATTGACCTGTAGCACCCATACATGTTCTTATGCTTGTTGACATGGACTATAACATAATAAATTGTTTTATTATGTTGTTTTGTAGATAGTTTTGAGTCTTATTTTATGGCAAGAATCGAACCAGGAAAAATGGAATTTTTTGGAAAAATGGAAACGGCAATTTCTGTCAATGTCAGTTTTAATATTTGCATCTATGCTAAGATATATAAAATAGTATTTAAATATTTTTTTCCTTTTTACACAATTTAAAAGAAAATCTATATATATAATACACAAAAACAAAAAAGCGTACCCATACCATAGAAAAGACGACTGTAGAGTATACGGTAGGGAAAGAAGAAAAATAAAAAAACGAAACATAAACGAAATTTATTAAATTTCTATTTAGTATTTTATATTTTCTCTTCAAATTTCAATTTAGTTTATGGTTTGCTTTTGGAGTGGATAGACGTATTATTTTAGATTTAATTTATTTCACTCTTAAAAAAATATTTGTTTTAAAATTTCAGGTGTGTTTAAATTCATTTTTCACTTTCTTTTTTTCGGAAAATTAAAAATGAAATTCATACATAGGGGAAGATTTAAAAAAAATTATTTTAAGTTTCCTTTCTTCTGCATCTTAACTTTTATTTTAGTCATAATTTTTTTTGTTTTTAAATATTTTCTATTGATTAGAAATTAAAGAAACAATTCATAAAATTGATTTGTTCTTTCTTTGCAAAACAAGATAAGCGGGCTACAGACCTTCAATCAATTTGTCAATCAATTGAAAACGAAAATAAACGAAATAAAATTTAGGGGATTTTTAAACTAAATTTTATTTCCTTTATTTTCGTTTTCGAATTGATTGACAAATTGAGAATATTTCATAATAGCCGTGTTCGATTTGACTGAAACAACTGAGTTATCTGAAAAGAATATATTAAGCATAATATGTAAAATATATTTTAGCTTGAACATAAAAAACGTTTCGTTGTCATTGTCGATGTAGTGGGTTGTGAGAAAGGTTCAACGCGGACCCTATATTTATTTTGTATTGTCTTTGTCTATTATTTATAGAACATTAAAATTATTCCTTTTTATTCATAAAAACTCTGCTTACGGCATTTAAATTTTTCGATAAAGTAGTGTTTTAAAATTATTGCTATAATGCCTTTTAGCCGTTTCGTTCAAATTTATATCATTTCGATATTAATAAGAAAATTAATTCTTTATATGACAGATAGAGCTAAGACTCATATAATATTTGTTTTCTAGCATCATTTTTGCATAGCTTCATTTTCTGTAAATAAAATAAGGACTACCCTCTAGTATAATTATAAAAGACATAAAGTTTGTACGAACATATCATTTGTTTCTTTGCCACATAACGTTGTGTCAATTCAAAATTTATGTTTTTAGTTCGTTTCCAAAAAAGTTTGTTTTAAAAATTGTTTATCAATGATTATGTGTTTTAATAATAATCAAAAATTAGAACAAAAACCAGGCTGATTTGAATAAAACTTTAAACGCATTTTATCATTGAGGACAGAGTATTTGTGTTTCAAACGAAAAATTAAACAACATATCAAAAATAAATGCGTGTTCTACAAACAATTCGAATAACAAAAAAAAAGGGATTAAATTGAAGCTCAGTGAAAAATAAAATTTTAAAAATTAAAATAGAGATCAAAAAATAAATTGATGCTAAAACATTCAACGGTTAAAATGAAAAAAAAAAACAAAAGTCGGTAATTAATGTAACAGTTTTGGAAAAGTAACAAAACTTATAAATAAATTTGTTTAAACAAAACTTCTCTTCTAAACTAAATTCACACATCAAATTAGTAAATAATAGTTTTCGTAAGAAAATCTTCATACGCCATAACCAAGCGTGGGTAGAGTAATTAATAGCAACAACTTTCAAGGGAAAAGTATTAACTAAAACTTTTGTTTGTTTAAATAATGTTAACAAATACCCAATTTGACTAATTAATTACAAATTCATAATAAAATTTCTCAAATCATTCAAACAAACTGCTGTAATTAGATGACGATGACGGTTTAACTCAATCTGAATTTCTTCATTTACACAAAAAAAAACCTATTATTTTGTCGATTTAAATTACTTTCAAACCATATAATTTATTAACTTTGATTATATTTGTGACAGTTAAATGAGATTAAATGATTTGAATCAAATGTCGAATAAATCAATAATAAAAAGTTGTTTGATTCAATTTATATATATTTGGCGTCAAAAACATTTAATTAAATTTATGTTTTTTACTTTGAATAAAGAACATTCAAAGTTGGATTTGCGTTTACGTGAGAATAAAATATTATGTAATTTTTGTTTAGTTGTTAATTAATTAACTTTAACTACTTAAAGCTAAAATGATTAAGTTTTTGTTATAAATTTGGTAAGCATATAATAATTTAAATTGTGTATAATTAATTAAATTGTTGAAGGTGCGTGCAATAAAGTGAAAGTAGTATTAGTGACGGTATAAATGTGATTTAAATAAAAGTGTGGCGTTTAAGGCTACAATTAGTTATATTCCTCGACTAATGGAATCTCGGTAGCTGAGTTTAAAGTAAAATAGAAAAGTATACCAAACCGTTGGACTCAATTCACCAAAAACGCTCATCTATGTTAACTAATCCACATTGTAAAAATAAAAGATTGAAAAATCATTATTTATACTTCCATTACTATATTGTAACTTTTTATAATTAAATTTATCACATCCCAGTTAAAGTTTTCTACATTTTAATTAAAATAAAAACTAAATTCAAATGTCTAATAAAAAAAAATATATATATAAATTAATCCAACATTATATAGTTTAATGTAACAACAAATAAAAACTATAAAATCGCAAATTAATTGCACTCAATATAAAATGGAAAACACAACCTGTTGAAAGGAAAATATTTTATATTTCTAGTTACAAGAACAAGAAAATTGTTGTTGTTATTCTTAAGACAATAAAAATCTTTAAAATTTTTATTTATGCAATCGACTACAAATAACACCAACAAATTATAATCTAAAATTCAGTTAAGTCACAGTTAAATTAATTTTGTGTTTGTCAGAAAATTGGATTAGTAGGGATTTATGTAGAAAGAGATAAGTAAGACCTTGTCAGATTGATTCTGTTAGGTTACACAGTCGTGAGTTATTAAAGTAGCAATAATACTTTTTTTATATGTATGAAGGATTTTGCTTATTTTTAAATAACGAATAACGATGACAGTTTTGTCATATGGAGACGAAATGTCTACGTAATACTGTTTTTTTTTTTTAAACACAACTTCTGTGGCATAAAAATTGACAGCACATTTGCTTTGAAATACAGCAATAGACAGAAAATAACAGAAAATACAGGTTGGAGTGAATAATAAAACTGAGCATTTTGTTGGACATTTCAGTTTATTATCAAGAAATTAGTTGATCGATTTTCGTGCTCTCGAAGCGACAACAAAAACGAATGCAAAATATTATAAACACCATCTTTGGTGGCTGCTGATTGTCTAGTAAATGAAAGTTGTACAGGTGAAGAATGCGGCATCCAGATTAAGTTTGTTTATTATTACATATTTCATATAACACAAATATCGAATGATTCTTGATTCTGGATGCGGTTGACAATTCAAGATAATCGGCGTAGAAAAAACTAGCGATATAAATAATCCGTTACTTGATGTAGTAGAAATTTGGAAAATACCATAGATTTAAATAATTCTTGATAGACAAATATTGTTGCTTTGTAAATTAATCCCAATTATGTGGTAGTAATTCGATTATATTACAGTGTTGCTGAAATAGACCAGTGCAGATACCTGTTAAAAAGTCAAAAAATGGTATAAATTAGTAACAGCATGAAAACTGTTGGATAAGGAAAAAAATATTGCGCAAATGATGGAAAACATAAATTAAAGGTGATCCGAGCTATACGAGGGTTAAATGGGGTGAACTTTTAGGGGTAGAAAAATAAACATTACCATGAAAACATTTTCCAGGAAACGCGAAAAACTGAATAAACTTGATTTTCGAAAGTTATTTTTCAATCATGGCTCAAAGTTTTTTTTTTCATCATTTGTTAAAATGTACCGTTGAAATTCTTAAAAAATATAAAGATTTCAATGGTAATGCTTCTTTTTTTCACCATCTAAAAGTAGACGTTTCAACATAAATAATGATTACTGTTTTTTTTTATTATTTCCAAGACTAGTTTTTAAAATCAAAATTAAACGTAAAAATAAATATTTTGATTCCAAAAAAATACAGCGTACTAGGAACACATTAAGGGAAGTTTCCACCAAAAAAATTTTTTGGGTGGGAGATAAAAATTAAAAACGAAAATCCTTTTGTTCGTTCCTGTTAATCCTTTTGTTCTCGTTTCTATTTTTCACGGCAAATTTTAGGTTATGTGAAAAAATAGCTTTAACAAAAGCTATACACCTTTTTACTACCCACAACTTTTACTTTAAACTTTTTCGATAGAAGGTCTAGTTTCGCTGTTAATGAAAAGTTATACCGTTTTCTTCTTGATGTTAATAACTGGTTTTGACAAATAAAATGAAACTTAATTTTAAGTTTTTATTCAAGAAAAATTCGTATGGTGTGGTGAATATACATATTGTAATATTTGTTTAATATTATTTTTTCAATTATTTTATTAATATTTATCCAGTCACAGAAAAAAATAGTGTATTATACACGGGAAAAATTGTAGATTTTAGCTCTCGGTTTTTTGTCTCCCTCCGCTTCGCGTCGGGAGACAACACAACCTCGAGCTAAAATCTACTACTTTTTTCCCTTGTATAATAAATAACTATTTTCTGCTACCCAACATAAAAAATCTACTTTCGATGTTTGTTCATTGCATCGAAAACTTCTTTTTCGTCACCAGTGATAAAAAAAACCTATACAAATTACTTTCGTACCTAGTGACAAAAGTAATTTTTTAAAAGCCATCTTTTTTCTAATTTCTTAACTAGAACCAACCTAGAACACCCGTTCAGTGAATCAATTGTCATTTGTCAATTGTTTGAATGAAATAATTTTGTTAGTGTTAATTTATCTCTCTTGGGCAGATGACGTTAATTTATTTTTGATTATTTACGGACAATAAACATTAAAATGTAAAATAATAAAAGTTAAATTTATAATATTATATTCTTTTTAAATAGTATAGTATTTTTGAAAAAAAATTATTTCACCTATGTATTTAACAAAAACGAAAAAAAATATATTTATTTTACGTAAAATAATTTAGGTTGTTTTAAAATATATCAAGAATTTACGTAACACCTACAAAAACTAAATCAAAACTGATGTTTTTATTTTAGAAATAATATAAAAACATTTTTAAATTCGATTTTGTTTATGGCAAAATCGTCTTTAGTTATAAACCTACTAGACGCGAAATGCAAAAAGCAACAAACCTTCAGAAATGTGTTATTTAATGATTTTAAGGACTTTATAGAGTAAATAGAATAAAAATATAGGATTTTGTAGTGCTAATAGAATAAAAATATAACAACATAAATAACTACATGTTACTAAAGTTAACTAAACGGATAACTAGAGTTCACGATTTCTTTGTACGAAAAAAACAATCAGGCTTGTAACTAAAGAATGGTTTGTTTATGACATAGAAATTGGATAATTTATTAATACTAAGTCTTCTATTTTTAAATAGTAGAAATATAAATATACATTTAAAAAATGAAAATTTTAATTAGTAACAGTGTACATGTTTTAAAATGTGAATTGCATTTAATTACAAATGAAAATGTATGATAATTAATAATAATTTTTTAAAAAGTAGTAGAAAAAGTAGTCTTCTACTCGCCGAAAATCATATTTTGAATCTCGCAACCATTTCCAACCTCGGCTGGTAAGCTGTCCTCTCGTTTCAAAATATGTTGTTTTCGGCATCGTTGAAGAATATACTATTATTAATACATTTATACTTTTTAATGACGAATAAATTGTTTAACATTACATGACCAATGCAGTTTTAATATTATATAATTTTCATATGTATTTACAACGATTTTTGAGAAAAAGAGTTTCTTTTTACTAATTTTTAATATGGGGTGCCATTAGCAAACTTAACAAAAGTGAAAGTGACATTACAAAAATATTTTATTCAATATGGAGGGTAACATATTTTTAACTTTTTTAACTTTTCTCTCTTTTTCACCAGGAGTTTTAATGTTAGGTTGATTCACAATAGTAAGAAGGTAAAATATAAACAACGCAATGCAGTGCGTAAGAAAATGTTTGTTATTTTTATTTGTTAGAATTATCATTATTATGGAATTATTTGAACTATTTATTCTTGTGGAATTGGAGTTATCGCCACACATCCTACGTAAAACTTTAATTTCAACGAACGTCTACTAAACAACCTATATAAGCGCTACCGATACTACATTTTATAATTTAGGAATTCATAGATCATTTCCTTAAAATTGATTATTCAAACAAATCTGATTCAATTTAAATTCCTATTTGATTATTTGCTAATTTGAAAATGGAAAAGTCAAATTTTGCAATAATAAGAAACCAAAAACTATAAAAAATTAATGTTTTTCAATCATAGTATGTCTTTGAATTTTTATTATCCGAAAGAAGAACATGTGCATTAGTTTGAATTAATTGTTTTTTATTTAATATTAAATGATAGCGAAAATGTTTTTGTTGATTTTTGTAGAAAATACAACCAAAAAAGTTATATCAGAGTTCAATACAATCAAAAATTTTTTTTATTATGTTGCACTTAATTAAAAATCTTTAAGCAACAGCACTTCATCTGTTAAGCACAATAATGCATACAAATTATGGTTCTAAAAATTTATACAAATGCAACTCTGAAATAAATTTCTTTGATTGTATTTTTTAAATATTTTGATTGTGATTAGTAAAAATACCAACAAAATTTTCGGTTTCATTTAAAATGACATAAAAAACCATAAATTCAAACTAATGGGCATTTTCCTCTCTCAAATACCAAAAATTCAAAGGCATACTATGATTTCATTTTAATTAAATTTCCAATGTGATAAACATTAATAATTAATGTGGAATTAATAATAAGACTGATTTTACTTTCTCATTATTTGATGTAGGTTATGTCATTTTTAAATTACCAAAAAAGCAAACACGAATTGAAATTAAACGAAACGTTTATTTAATTGTTTGTCATTAATTGTAAAAAAAAAACAAATAAAATTTGCGGCTTTAAATTATCACATTTTAACCCTATATTTTTTTGCCGTAGGAAGTTACGTCCAAAAAAGTAAAAAACATTTAAATTTGTATAAATTGTAAAAAAAATATTTTTTTTAACAAAGCAACCTTTCAAATCAAAATTTCATATTCTAATCAAAATATTTGTTTTTTTTGTTGTCATACTTTTACAATTTGTTTGAAAAAAATAACAAATAATTTGGTCAAAGGTTACTTGTTCAACGCACGGACATAAGCTGTTTTGGACTTAATGTGGGTACAAACTCCCCATACGTCCAAAAGCCTTAGCTTTACGTCCTTTCGTCCTTGCATCATAATCTTCTATTATCCATTCGGCAACTATAATTATAGTTTTATTTTTATTTTTGTACACATATTTTTGTGTGCGTTATTAGTCTTAATAGAATAACATAAGCTACTGTTAATTTTATTCTGTTGCGCGAATGTTGCGGAACACAATAAAACAATTGATTCGATTGTATTGAACTCTGAAATAAATTTGTATATTGTATTTAATTAATAATTTGATTGTATTTTATAAAAAAAACAACAGAAACATCTATGTTTTTTTTTTTTATTCAAAGTTAGGCATGTTTAGTGTTAATTATAATAAATTATAAATTAACGTCTCTGAATATCCGAAGATACCATGCCAACTAGGGATAAGAATGGAATGCAAATTAAGATTCTCTGAGAAATTTATGAACGTTAACTAAATAATAAATTCTAACTAATGCGCTTGTTCTTCTCCGAATCAATTTAAATTAATGCATGTTATAATGTTGGAACTTAGAAGGAAAGGATTAAATGTAGTATTAGGTTTGTGTTTAATGAATTTCATTCCTTAGCATATTTGCTATCGTTTTTGGCAACGATGAGATACCAAAAATACTAGCCCGAATTAGAAAACTACAGAAAATCAGAAAAACACATTGGAAAATTAGAAAACCAGCGTAGTCAAATGTTTGAATTTGAATCACTAATCGTTATATGGTCTAGGCGACATTTAGTTGCAGCTAGGACATGTTGATTATCTCTAACCTGTTCGTAAAAACGCAAACAGAAGTTTTTAACTGAAGGTAAAAAAATGCACTCATATGTAAAATATAATCAAAGTACCAAAATAATTGTGATTAGAATTTGAAAAAGTAAAATAGAAAAAAACCAATCCACCTACATTCCATTCCGAAATTGTAAAGATTTGATGAAAAACAAAATATTTTAAAAAACAAATTCAGCATTTAGTGCAAACAATAAATTAAGCTTTAATACTTATGTATACCAGTAACTAGACTGACCCATTTTATATTGGAATAGTAAAATTTTGGTTTTCCTTTTGTGCTCGGGGCTTAGTTATTGCACTAGACTGAATATCAAAAATTGCGTCAATTGGTACATCGAAGAGCTAGGGCTTCTACAAATAGTAAAACAAGATTCAAGATTTGTTAGCTATAAACACGTACATCTCAAAATTGCTTAAAAATATGAAAAAAGTTTTATTATGAGATTTTCTAACATTTTCGATACAAAATTTTTTTTCAGAATTACAACAAAAAAGTTTTTCTGGAACTTTCTGAATTGGGGCTCAATTTTTTCAAAATGTTCTGATTGCTTTCAGTTGCATTAAAATAAATTTTGCATGATATATTGTATATCGCTACGTTGGAAGAATACCGGCACAACTCAAAATAGAAATTTTGAGAAAATGAAAATCAAAAATTTTAATTAAATTGTAATTTAATTATGAAGCCCTGAAAAAGCGAGTGAGGTTAAATTGTGACACTTTACCACATAAAAATTTGACGATATTACGATCATTTTATGCAGAAAAGTCAATCATTTTATGAATTTTATACAGAAAAGTCAATATCCGTAATTTTTGAGTTGTGCCGGTATTCTTCCAACGTAGCGATATATATACGAGCAATTTCACGAAGATTCAACATCGTTTTGACTTGACCCCTTTTAATTTTGATTATTTTTTGTTTATAGATAGTCTTTGATAAATAAAAAATACTAGTTCTCTTAGAATTTTTTTTTTCGACCAGGGGTCTTCACAGGGTGCCCCTCAATTTTTGTTATTTTGTGATGTGAGTGCATTTTGACGAGCGATTGTAGAAAAACTACTGAATCGATTTTCATAAATGATATGTCGTTAAATAGGTATTAGAACAAAGTTTTTAAAAATGTACACTGTTAATTTTTTGAAATAATTTTTAACGGTGTAACATAAGAAAAAAATGGTGTAATTGAAAAAAAGATGGCACTAACTTTTTTTTTTTTTTTTTTTAAAACTAAATTGAAGCTTATTTTATATCTAACAACTTGTGAAAGTTAAGGACTAGCATCATTTTTTGTTTTAGAGATAAAATTCGTTGTGCATATGACTGTCGGGAATCAGTTTTTTTTGTTTTGAAGAAAAATTATAAAAATGGCGATTTTTAGATTCAGATTTTTTTTTTATGTTAAATATCAAATATTTTATTATTAAATGAACTTTTTAAAAAGCAATTTCAGTCAAGTTCAGCAAAATTTTGCGACATTTTGACTCGACCCTTTTTAATTTGGTCTATTTTGGTCTATATTCGGTTTATAGATTGCCTTTGATAAATGAAAAATACGGCTTCAAGTAGAATTTTTTTAAATATATACGTATACCGTGATGCACTCGCACCCGTATTATTTAATTTGGCGCTTGAGTACGCGATAAGAAAAAGCCGCATTGAGACACAAAACTGTATATTTAACAAATCTAGTCAAATTCTTGGCTATGCAGATGATATTGTGCTTCTCGGACGTAGAACAAGCGATATCAAGGATAGTCTCTCTCAGCTTGAAAGAAATGCTATTTACGACTTGGATTATGCATTAACACCGGCAAGACTAAACTTTTAACAACATCCAGGAATATACCTCCCGGCAATCTGAATACTGGCGACTATGAAGTGGAACGTGTAGAAAACTTCAAATACCTCGGGTCTGCAATAACATCGTCAAATGACATGCAGGCAGATATTAAAGCTCGTGTCTCAGCCGCATACAGAGTTTTCTACGCATACTCAAAACTTTTGCGATCTAAACATCTTTCGCAGTCGTGCAAACTCACACTTTACAAAGCATTAATTCGACCTGTGCTTACCTTTGGAAGCGAAAGCTGAACACTGACTTCCTCCGATTGTAGAATTTTATCAACATTCGAGAGGAAAGTCATACGAACAATTTATGGTCCATGTAAAGTTGCTAAAAATCAGTATAGAATCCGAATGAATCATGAAATCAGACAGCTTCTTGGAGGCTGCGATGTAATCGGATTCATTAAATCTAACCGGATTAGATGGTTTGGTCATGTAGAAAGGGCACCATTAGATAGAATGATTAAAAAAGCGTCCCAACAACAACCAGCTGGTGTTCGTCGAAGAGGAAGACCTAGGCAACGCTGGCGTGATGACATCATCTAAGACCTTCGTGATATAGGATGTCGAAACTGGGGTCAACTGGTCATGGAACGAGACGATTGGAAGCTGATTGCACAGACGGCAAAATCCCTCCATGGGATGTAAACGCCAGAGAGAGAGAGAGAGAGAGTATACCGATAACAAACGGTTACAATTCTTGGACCATGAAGATTACTAGATTGCAATGGTCAGCCCGAATAATGTTTTTTATGCCGAGTTCATCTGACTAACCATAATCTATTCAATATTATTTTAGAACCCTAATATTATAAAATATTTTCTGAATTGATCCTCAAAAAATTGATCAAAGAATTCAAAATTCTACGTGAAATTTTTCTCAAAAACACGATTTTAAATCGAAAATGGTGACTTTGAAAATTTCGGAAAACGGTTTTAGACTAGAAACAAAATAACCTTTCATATAACACCCCACTTGTCAAGGTCAAAAATAACTTTTTTCGAAATTTCTTCTCTCAACCCCCCTCTAAGGAACATTTGAAATAATGAGATAACCGCTATAGTTTTCGTTCAATCTTTACAAAATTACCTATGACTGTGAATTTTTTCAATTTTTCGCTTTTGTAATGTTCGATGATAAAGGGTGGGACAGAATCAAATTTTCACATTCTTATAAATAAGTCCAAAACCGTGTTCTCGAAAATTACAAGAAAAATATTTTGAACTACAAAAAAAATCACCTTTCATATGACACCCCACTTGTCCAGGTCCAAAATATTTTTTTTTCAAAATTTCTACTCACAACCCCCTCCAAAGAACAATTGAAATTATAACGACCAAAAAAAATTTTTCATTTTTGTTTTGCCAAGTTCCTACAACCGTGAATTTTTTTTAAATTTTTTCTTTTGTAATGTTCGAAGATAAGTGGGGGGACAAAACTAAAATTTCACTTTTTCCAAAATAAGTCAAAAACTGTGCTTTCGAAAATTACAAAAAAAATTGTTTTAGACTAGAAAAAAAATAACCTTTCATATGATACCCTATTTGACATGACCAAAAATATTTTGTTTTCGTAATTTTCACTCTCAACCCCCTCCAATGAACATTTGAAATTATAACAACCAAAACAAAAAAACGGATTTTTGTATGCAAAATTCCTACAACCTTGAATTTTTTCAATTTTTTGCTTTTGTAATGTTCGAGGTTAAGGTAGGGGACAAAAAAATGAACACACGTTTTTAAAAATAACTTAAAAACTAAGCAATCGATAATTCATTGAAAAGACTGTTTGAAATATTTGAATTTTTTTTGATTTTTTTAAACCAAACTCGATTCCTTAAAACAAACTTTTGTTTTACTATCTCCTTATCAATGTCCATAAAATATTGATAAAAACAAATATTCATAATTTTCTTGTTGTCAGTAGGCGTGGACAAATACATTGTATAACTGTAAAAAATTTCAAGTTGATAGCACTTATAATTTTTGAGAAAATCAATTATGTAGAAATTCGGACGGACACCGAAGTCTCACCAATAGGGTACCGTTTTTACTTTTTCAAAGTACGGAACCCTAATATTAAAATGTTTAATAAGAAACGCAAAATAATGAAAAGCGATTAAGACAAGTCGTAAAGAGAATCTTAAAGTTCAGAAGTAAATGGCCAGCTATGTGTTTAGAATTGAGAGATAAGCGCCTTCGTATATTTCACACTATATTTTGAGTATTATATGTATATGTGTATAAATGTGTACTTACATGCTCCTCTTCCTTTCTCTAAATAAACGAATCTCGTATTCATTTTTAAATTCTGGTCACTTTATATAATTTATTAGGTCAAGACTCAAGACCATATTAAGTTTTTCAGTTGTATTAAACTAAATTGTCAATAACTTCTGATGATGTATCTAGTAAACAAAATGATGTATCTTGTTTACCAAACCGACCGTTTTTCCATATCTATGATTTACCAATCGAAACTATTGATTCACGTGATAATTGATTGCTATAAGTTGACAATTAATATTATCCTTTCACTTGTTAATATTATTAATTTGTATTTATATAAAAGTTGTTTATTTTATTTTATAAATTATTGAGCCTAAATAAAATGGTCTGAATGATTTATATTTACAGTTTAACAAGCAAGATAAATTTTACTTTGTGTGTGCTGTTAAATGTTTTATGGGAATTTGAATTATATTTTTGATTGTAACGCAAATTGTAGCGATATAAATATTTATAGCTTGTTTCTATGATTTACTATTTAAATTAATTTGAGTTGGTTTAAGTTATGTCAATAAATACATATATTAAAATTTGGTTTAGAAAATGGGATTATTTAGATTATGTAGTTTAATGTTCTTGTGATCCAGTGGTTTAGTTTACAATTATAACAAATTAATTTAATTAATTAATTGTTAATAAAAATATTGGTTATGTCTGAGTTTTAGTTTGACACAATTAAATTAGACATTTAAATTTTATTTTTAATAAATTAATAATTTATTCGTAAGATTTATGTGATTTTATTTTTATATATTTATATATTTAGACAAGTAATTAATTTATATTTAAAAATTAATATAATTGCATTATGAATGATTTAATTTTTGTCCGCATGGAAGGATCAGTTTTTATTCAACTGTTAATTTTTTTTATTTTTGATCCACGGGTGTATAACCCCGTGTACTCCAGTCCCTGCTATTGGCATATGAGTTGACGTGAGATATCACATACGACTGGCAATAGTAGTGAGATTCACTAGCCAAGGTGATATCTTAGGGGTGCTGGTGGATGAACTGTGTTCAGTCAACGGTAGCACTCTCAATCTTAGTAATGACATATTCCTTGATAATGACACGCTGTTCCTTGCTCGAAGAAACGAGCGATATAACTCTATAATCTATATCTCGGCTTTAATCATTGAGGAAGATAGTGAGTCACATAATCAAGGATTATGCCACTAGCTGGATTATTGGCAACCCCATTTTAGTTTTGTTCCTGCAAATTTTTAAAACAAATTTGCTTTTTATCCCTTATTTTATTTTTATTTTCTCTTTTCTATCATGAAATATTGGCCTATGTCATATTTTATATGTGATAGGATATATCGTTTTATAGTTTTCCATTATTTAACAAAAAATATTTAAAATATTAACAACAAAAAAGATTTGCGGCCATTAACATCCTTAGAATTTATCATTTGTCTGACTGTGTGGGCTCTTCAGAGAAATCTACTGCACGATGGGATCTGAAACGTTTTCGTAGAAGATCATTAACGAACCGGACCCTAAAAGATCTTGGAAACCGACTTTTAAAATTTAAATTAGTTTATTTTAATTAATACTTTAATAGATGATAGCAATAATGAACATTTTGAATCTGAAAACAGTCAATCAGAACTTTGACTATTTTTGTGATAATGGAGAATTTACCGGTGATCCAGTTTATAACCTTAATTATAATTCCTCGAAAACGGGTAAATACAGGGAAGCAAGGATAATGAAAACACGAATGAAAGAACATAAAATACATGTCCGATTTATTAGTTGAAATGATCAGACTAATTATTGGCCAAGAACTATTTCCAAAAGAGCATCTTTAACATTGATAAATTATTTATAAAAGAAATAATTGAAAATTAATATTTTTTGCGTACTTAAGGTAGAAATTATCTCGAGAATAGTAAAGATTGTGTAATTACTTAAGATCTAGAGTGTCCCGTAGCAAGTAAACTCAGTGTAATCTAATTGCTGTGATCCTTGAAGAAATAAATGTTTTAAGATTAATTTATCAAATTAATGAAAATATAATATCTACAATAAATATGTAATATTTTCATGAATTATAAAAAATTGGTTAATACTCTGTTTTCCCCCTCGTAATAAATTGTCACAAATTCAATAACCTCTTCCCATAAGACCGTCACGTAATTTGTAAACTGCAGCCTCTAAAATGTTGATAATATTTTAATTTGTTGTTTTCTATTTATTCTATTATTCTCCTCAATCAGTTTGCTTTGTCGATTTTTATTTTCACTTTACGGTGATCTATATTTTTATTAGGGTTATGTACTTTAAAAATGTAAAAACGGTACCCTATTGGTGAGACTTCGGTGTCCGTCCGAATTGCTACATAATCGATTAACTCACAAACTATAAGTGCTATCAAGTTGAAATTTCTACAGTTTTCTACAGTTTTTAAATGTGTTTCCCACGCCTACTGATAACAAAAAAAATCAAATATTTGTTTTCACCTATATTTTATGAACATAGATAAGGAGATAGTAAAACATAAGTTTTTTGTAAGGAATCGAGTTTGGCTTAGGAAAATCGAAAAAGATCAAAATATTTCAAAAAAAAAAATTTATTGAATTTTAGACTGCATGGTCTTTAGATATTGCCAAAAACGAATGTTGCTACGTTGTAGGAAATATGTATTATAGACCAAGGCCAATCCTGTTAAAGGAAAAAAAAATTCTTAGCAGTATGCGAATGGTCGGAAAATGTAGTTAGACAAAACTGGCTAAAAGTCCCGGAAAGGGGTGGGGGGTTATAGTATATACGTTTTTAGGGGTTTGTATTAGTTTTTTGCGATTTGCGGCTAAGCTATGCATGCTCTCGAAAAAATTGAATATAAAAGTTGTAGATAATAAACAAATCTAAAACTTTCTTACTGGACATTATTAACCATAACCACAACACTATCGAGAGAAATGAAAAAACCGTTTTTTTGGTTTTTAATTTATAACTATCGCAAAAGTTTTTATATTTTCATGAAAATCGATGAAAATGTTGTGTTTCAAACAATCCCAAATTTTTCAAAGCGAAATATTTAATTTTCGATGTTTTATGAAGAAAATTAAAAAAAAAGACCTAATTTTCAATCGAAAAATTTGGAAAGGAAATTTTCGATTTTTGAACTTTACCAGTGCTCATTTTTTTCGTTGAAATCTCAACTTTAATATAAAATGAAAATATAATATTGTTTTTCGGCAAACGGCTGTAAAGTTGAACTTTACTGCCGCTAGGGAGTTAGCTAAAGTCTTACTTTTTAGCCTGACAGCAAAAGTAACGTCTAGCGTCAGCAAAAGTAACGCCATTTTTATTTTATATTACGGAAGCTGTAAAGTAGCATTTGTTATTTGTTAGTTTGTTATTTTTTCAAACATATTGTATAACCATGACAACAAAAAATAAGTTGATTCTCATATTATGAAATTTTGAAAAGGCTGCTTTGATAAAAAAATTTTATTCATGCAAATTTAAATGTTTTTTTCTCTTTTTTGGAAGTAATTATGACGATAAAAATTTATATTTATAAAAAGTTTAATGTATTAATTTCATATTTATAAAAAATTTAAACGTTTGCCGAAAAAATAGTGTATTTAATTCGGAGCTAAAGTGACTTTTGTGTTTCGTCTATAATTGTCGGCCTCCCTGCGGTCGGCCGTCAAACTATAGACTCAACACAAAAAGTATCACTTTAGCTCCTAATTAAATAATGTATTATTACGCACAAAAAGTTCGTGAAAAAAGCGAAAAACCGAAAAAACTACTTCCATGAATTTCTTTTTCTTTGTAGTAAATAAACGTTTCCATTCATAAAAAGCGGCAATTCACATACGATACTGTGTTATACAAATAAATTATATATACTTAACTAATTTTGGCTTTCAAAGTCCCGAAAACATCGTTTAAACAGCAATTAAATAGATAAAAAATCAAAAAACACAAAGGCTGTGACTGAGAAATTTTTTTATTATTTTTTGTGATTCGTAAGTATTATAACGTTTCTTAGCCGATTCACAATTATTTAGTTCGATCACCAAATCAGGAAATTAAAACACAATGGATTTTCTAAACGTTATAATTTTATTCGTTCAAGATTTTATTATTAAAATATTGTTTCTACTACTATTCCCCTTGATTGTTCTTGAACTAACAATAATTCACCACTTATTACAATTATTCACAATATCACTTTTAGCTGTTCACTTACAATAACCTTTTTCGTTCTACTTATAAGTTATAATAACCCTGTTAATTTTAACTCGCCTAAATCACTGCTAAATTTTATATTTTTTTTCTATCGCTGACAATTTTATACTGATTTTGTGCTCGAACAACACCTCTTATATATACTACATGAAATAGCCTGGATATCACTACAATATTCTAGAACACAAACCTTTATCAACATAAACATTATAACACGATCTTCAAATATTGACACATAGGTGTGAGATCTATTCTTTTCAATTTGTTTATTTACCTATTCTCTAATTGATTGCGTTTACTTTGTCAGCGATAGAAAAAAGTATGAAATTGAGCAGTGATATAGGCGAGTTAAAATTAACAGGGTTATTATAACTTATAAGTAGAAAGAAAAAGTTTATTGTAAGTGAACAGCTAAAAGTGATATTGTGAACAATTGTAATAGAATTATAAGTAGTTAATTATTGTTAGTTCAAGAACAATCAAGGGGAATAGTAGTAGAAACAATATTTTTATAATAAACTTGAACGAATAAAATTATAACGTTTAGAAAATCCATTGTGTTTTAATTTCCTGATTTATGGCGTATTCGATTTGCATCACTTTTCTAGTGTTAGTTGCTAAAAAACTGCATGAGTGTAGAATTTTGAATAAAACTTAAAAAAAACACCTAAAACTGATCCACTCAAAACTCAGTGTAAACAAACTACAACTGAAAAAAATATTCAATGAATCTACAATTTAGCAGTTCAGTGGTCTTTTTTCGTTTGAACTATGTTTGTAAATAAATATGTTATTTGTAAATGTTTTAAATTCAATAAATACTTAGGAAAATACCTCTATATTATCAAAAGCCTCTATTACTTCTACGAAGTTAACAAATTTACAAATAAAAAAAATTTCTCAGTCACAGCCTTTGTGTTTTTTGATTTTTTACCTATTTAATTGCAGTTTAAACGATGTTTTCGGGACTTTGAAAGCCAAGATTAGTTAAGTAGATATATGTAAATTACTTGTATAACACAGTATTGTATGTGATTTACCGCTTTTTATGAATGGAAACGTTTATTTACAACAAAGAAAAAGAAATTCATGATTTGAAAGAGCTTTTTCGATTTTTCGCTTTTTTAACGAACTTTTTGTACATAATAGTACATTATGATGCTAGGACGTAAAGCTAAAGATTTTGGACGGATGTGGAGTTTGCAAATCGAGGCGCTAGCCGAGATTTGCACCCACATTAAGTCCAAAATAGCTTACGTCCGTGCATCATATACTATTTTTTATTCGCCGCAAGCAAAATATTGTAAGAAAAGTTGTTTATTCTAAATTAAAATTACAAATTTTCATAAATTTTAAAATCAAAATATGTGGAACAAGTAACCTTTGAAAAAATATTTATTATTTTTTCCAAATTCTATGACAACAAATGATAACAACTATTTTAATTGGATAATGAAATTTTGAATTTGAGGGTTGCTTTGATAAAAAAATTTATTTTTCAGAGAATTTAAACAAATACAAATGCTTTTTACTTTTTTGGACGTAGCTATGACGACAAAATAAATAGCTGAAAAGTGATACTTTAAAGCCGCAAATCACAGTAATAAAGTAACACTTTAATATATAGGCGAATAAAAACAATATTATATTTTAATTCTATATTAAAGTTGAGATTTCAACAAAAAAATGAGCGCTGGTAAAGTTCAAAAATCGAAAATATCCTAACCAAATTTTTCGATTGAAAATTAGGTCTTTTTTTTAATTTTCTTCATAAAACATCGAAAATTAAATATTTCGCTTTGAAAAAAATTTGGGATTGTTTGAAACACAATAAAGAACATTTTCACCGATTTTCATGAAAACATAAAAACTTTTTTATTCGCCTATATATTAAAGTGTTACTTTATTACTGTGATTTGCGGCTTTAAAGTATCACTTTTCAACTATTTATTTTGTCGTCATAGCTACGTCCAAAAAAGTAAAAAGCATTTGTATTTGTTTAAATTCTCTGAAAAATAAATTTTTTTATCAAAGCAACCCGCAAATTCAAAATTTCATTATCCAATTAAAATAGTTGTTATCATTTGTTGTCATAGAATTTGGAAAAAATAATAAATATTTTTTCAAAGGTTACTTGTTCCACATATTTTGATTTTAAAATTTATGAAAATTTGTAATTTTAATTTAGAATAAACAACTTTTCTTACAATGTTTTGCTTGCGGCGAATAAAAAATAGTATATGATGCACGGACGTAAGCTATTTTGGACTTAATGTGGGTGCAAATCTCGGCTAGCGCCTCGATTTGCAAACTCCACGTCCGTCCAAAATCTTTAGCTTTACGTCCTAGCATCATAATGTACTATTGCGATAGTTATAAATTAAAAACAAAAAAAAATGGTTTTTTTCATTTTTCTCGATAATTTTGTGGTTATGGCCAATAATGTCCAGTAAGAAAGTTTTAGATTTTTGTATTATCTACAACTTTTATATTCAATTTTTTTCGAGAGCATGCATAGTTTAGCCGCAAATCGCATAAAACTAATACAAACCCCTAAAAACGTATATACTACAACCCCCCACTCGTTTCCGGGACTTTTTCTCAGTTTCGTTGATTTTTCCTTAGTTACTTAGACCAATAACTACGTTTTTCGACCATTCGTATACTGCTAAGAATTTTTCGTCAATTTCAATATTTATAACGGTTTGGCTCTGGTCTATTATAGTAAAATATTGAGTCAAACGAAATATAGAAGTCAGATGAACTCAACTTCAAGCGAAAGGCGTTCGGTTGAAAAATTATGCGATAACATATCTGTTTGCTATTCGATAGATTATCATTTAATATGGTTGCGTTGTAAATGTTCTCTGTGAGGTTGATCACTAATTACAAACATTTTTGAAATTGTTGAACTCAGCCAGAAAATTGGTTGAAATATAAAATTGTTACAGTCAAGTAAATCGAGGTGGGGGATCTGTTCTTTTCGTTAGGTCTGATACAGTACCACTAGTGCAGAAAAATAGTAGCCACCATCACTTCAATTTAACTCTACTGGCAGTCATTGTAAATGTTCAACTAGCTGAAGTTCAAATCCTGTTGGTATATCGATCTCCCCAATGTTCAGTAGACAAATCACTCGACTGTGTTAACAATGCATTCGTTTTCAATAATTTGACGACACTTTTTCCTCCAACAATTGTGATAGGTGACTTTAATGTTGGTTTCAATAAAAAACCTCAAAACTGGCTCTCAAACTATTTTCAACAAAAAATTTACATAGAAAAATTCATGAACCAACAACAGTTGAAGCAACAAAAATTGATAATATATTTTCCAATATAAATAATTTATAAGCTGGCGTTATTGAGGCTTTCTTTAGCCACCATAAACAGCTTTGGGTAAGATGAATCCCAACGTGAAACTATGCTATCAAAAAAGGTCGTTTTCTCAAATATTATATACACGGAACCCTCAGCGAGCGAATTATATTTGCACTTGCCTGACTTTTTTTCATGTCGACTCATGAACTCACGAACTCATGTCGAATTTTGGCATAACACAATTACAATAAACAAAGGGAAAAGGCAAATATGCGTATAACACAAATGTCATAACAATATCTTAGTGATTTCAAGCAGAAATAATTACCAGCAATGATGGTCAATGATCAATTGAAGACACTGGTAAATTTATAACTTTAAAAGTAAGAAACAGTAAGATTTAAGTTCATAGTGTATGTTTTGATCTCTTCTATCAGTTTATCTGTCATTCCCCAAAATTTGTGACAACTTGGTTCTCTGGATTTCAATAAAACATATGTTAACGGTTTGCCTATTTTGAAAGATTTTATCGATATTTTATTCAAAAGTTTTGTTGAAAATGATGCTGGAAAGAAGGAACCATGTAGTCAAAATTAGTTGAAATAAAACGAGAAAAATATAACATTCATCATACACAAAACTCAAGCAGTTGCTATTTTTGCATACAATGAAAGAAAAAATTCGGTCACTACAACCGCTTTTGTGCCAATCGAATGTTTTCTATCACAATAACCTCAAATTCGGTTGTTATTTCTTCAAATCAAGTTTGAGAAGACATAGGACAACCGAATTTGAGGTTATTGTGGTAGAAAGCGGTTGTAATGACCGAATTTTTTCTTTCAGTTTATAAATCCAAAATATCCACTTAACCATGTTGAAATTCTTAGACTGGTTCTTTCATTAAGCTCAACCTTCAACTTTTTCTCCTCTTTCAGGATATATAAAATTCGCTATAAAGATTTGTGACAGCTCATTTGATTGGAATTTAGAAAGCGTAGGTTAACTAACCACTTGCCAATTTTGCTTGTTTTGGCTAGATTTTTAAACAAAAATCTAGGTAAAACAGGCAAAATTGGCAATTTTATTGAAACAATATGCTGGAAGACAGCACTCATGATGGTTGCAATCCTGAATATAACAACACTCAGTATTGCGGTACTTCTCCATATTTGGTCCTCACAAGGATAATTGATGTTGGTTCTTAAACGTATAGACTATAGATAATGTTCAGATAAAGACTGATTATTAAGGACCGTTAAGGTACTAAGCTCATACACCACAAAATCCAAAATATATCAATGTCATCTTCGTTACGCCATTTGGTTTCTTCGTTTCTATCTGCATCTTTTATGCACATCATTGCTCGTGCACGTAGATCAGCTTTTTAGGGCTTTCATGCGTGCTTTTAATGTACATTTTTCAAATGATAAGTTTTTTGTGAGTTATGCCACATTAATTACAAACTCTATTCTTGAGTAGTGACTTGGAAGAGGGACAAATGTAATAATATGGAAATCGGGAAAATCCTTTACATTCGAAATCTATTTTAAGTGCTAGAGGTAAACTCAAATTTAATCAATCTCCATTTTTAGTAATCATCAGACGTTCGTTTCATTTTTAATAGTAGCTGGAGAAAATGTTGCGGTATCTGTAACAAATAATGGCTCCCACGAACATGGTTAGAATACCAATTGAATTCAATAATAACAGTTTTATACTTTCCTCTGGTGAAGCATAACGAACAATTACAGGACAATCGGCATTCACCATAGTATTCCAAACTTCTGCAAGTATTTTCCCAGCATATTCAAAATTGTGTATTTCTAATTGTACGTTAAAATGATCATTTTGTAATATAATATATGGTGACATTTGTGACTTAGAGGTGCCATTCTCGCTCTATCTGATAAAGGCACTACGATCTGAAACATTTGTGGCAAAGATTTTTTATTTATTTTTTTTATATGTTTTTAGGGTTCCGTTTTTTATACGGAACACTATTGGTGAGAGTAAAACGTGTTTTTCACATTATATCGATTATCTCGTAAACTATAAATGCTATGGACTTGAAATTTGGCATGTGTATAAAACTAACCTGTCCACATGAAATGATGGATACAAATAAAACTAAAGTGGTTTTCGTTTGGTTTACAGGGCTGAGATGTGAGACCTTTGAGAAAATACATTTTTTTATAGATTCAAGTAGGGTATCATATGAAAGGGCTTTATTTCAGTATTCCATAAACATTTATTTTGGAGTTTTACACCTCACGCTTTTTTGTATAATTTTGAATAATGACGTTTTTTTCGCGTTTTCTTACCTCGATTAGCTCCGAACCTATCTGATCGAAAATTTTCAAATGTACTTGGAATGATAGAAAAATTAGTACGTTTTTAATAAACAATATAAAAAAGTGTCATATTTCCATACTTAGATTTATTAAGGGGGTGGAAATGAGGAGGGGTAAAAACACTATTTAAAATGTGGTCAAGTGGGGTGTCATTTGAAAGAGCATTTAATTTAAAAAACAAAGCAATTTTTTTTAGAATTTTGCGATGCCCAGGTTTTGAGTTATAGTAAAAAAAGTGCGAATTTAGACCGTTCCCCCCCCTACGTTTCGACACTTATTGATAGAAAAATTTGTAAAAATTCACAGAGCTAGAAAATTTGCTAAATTTTGTACGAAAACTGTAGCGAAGTCTCCAATAATTATATTTCTGTGTGTTTAGAGGACCGGGGTAGAGGGGGTAAAAAAAAACTTTTTTTGACCCAGCGAGTGGGGTGTCATTTGATAGAGCACCTAATTCGAAATTCGCTGCAATTTTTTTTAGAATTTTGCGGTGGCCAGTTTTTGAGTTATTGTCGAAAAAGTGCAAAGTCCAGACCGTCCCCCCCCCATGCGTTTCGACACTGATTGACAGAAAAATTTGTAAAAATTCACAGAGTTAGGAAATTTGCTAAATTTTGTAAGAAAACTATAGAGAAGTCTCCAATAATTATATTTCTGTGAGTTTAGAGGACCGGGGTAGAGGGGGTAAAAAAAAACTTTTTTTGACCCAAGCGAGTGGGGTGTCATTTGATAGAGCACCTAATTTGGAATTCGCTGAAATTTTTTTAGAATTTTGCGGTGGCCAGTTTTTGAGTTATTGTCGAAAAAGTGCAAAGTCCAGACCGTTCCCTCCCCATACGTTTCGACACTGATTGACAGAAAAATTTGTAAAAATTCACAGAGTTAGGAAATTTGGTAAATTTTGTATGAAAACTATAGCAAAGTCTCCAATAATTATATTTTTGTGTGTTTAGAGGACCGGGGTAGAGGGGGTAAAAAAAAATTTTTTTTGACCCAAGCGGGTGGGGTGTCATTTGAAAGAACATCTAATTTAAAATTCGCTGCAATTTTTTTTAGAATTTTTCGGTGCTCAGTTTTTGAGTTATTGTGAAAAAAGTGCGAAATTCACACCGTTCCCCCCCATACGTTTCGACACTGGTAGACAGAAAAATTTGTAAAAATTCACAGAGTTAGGTAATTTGGTAAATTTTGTACAAAAACTATAGCGAAGTCTCCAATAATTATATTTCTGTATGTTTAGAAGACCGGGGTAGAGGGGGTAAAAAAAACTTTTTTTTACCCAAACGAGTGGGGTGTCATTTGAAAGAATATCTAATTTAAAATTCGTTGCAATTTTCTTTAGAATTTTGCGTTGCCCAGTTTTTGAGTTACTGTTGAAAAAGTGCAAAATTCAGACCGTCCTCCCCTCCATCCGTTTCGACACTAAATGACAGAAAAATTTGGAAAATTTCACAGAGTTAGGAAATTTGGTAAGTTTTGTATGAAAACTACAGCACAGTTTTTGAGTTATGGATAAGAAAGGGCTAAATTCAGATCGTGCCGCCGCCTACCTTTCGACGATGACTGACTGAAAAATTTGAAAATATTCACAGAGACAGGAATATTGGTAAATTTTGAATGAAAATCATATCGAAGACTCAAATAATTATATTTCTGTGTGTTTATGGGATGGGTGTGGGGAGGGAAAAAAACCATTTTTGACCCAAATGAGTGGGGTGTCATATGAAAGAGCACTTAATTTAAGAAATGTTACAATTTTTTTAGAATTTTGCAATGCAGAGTTTTTGTGTTATTAAAAAAAAATATTTTTAGTATGTAGCCTTTCCCCACCCCTAAATTTCAACACTCGATTGACCGAAAAAATAATCAAATTTAATCCATTTACAAGCTGGTGTAATTGAATCTTTTTTAAATTACCAAAAACATCTATGGATAATATTTAACCTGAATTAACATTTTTTTTTGCCATTTTTGATCAATGTAGATTTGATTGTAATTTACTTTTGACATTTACAATTTAACATTTATTTTGTTATGTGTCTATGGTCTGAAAATATAAGGACATTACAACACAATTTTTTGTCAATAATTTTTGATATAGTGTTCTTTTACATTCACGGAACCCTTGACGAGCGAATTTTATTCGCACTTGTCTGACTTTTTTAATATTACGTAAGATTTGTGATATTCCTCCGTTGACTTTGACATCAAAAATAAGAAAAATTGAAATGTATTTTTTTAACATCATATTATTAATTTCCAATTTTCCAGATAGCCATCTTGTTAGAAAAGCCCCTGCAGCTTATTCTGATGGAGTTTATACACTAGGAGGCGCTAATCGGCCATCACCGCGTCGTTTATCACGACTTTTTATGAAAGGCCAAGATGGTCTAGGCTCTAAATTTAACCGTACAGCACTTTTAGCATTCTTTGGTGAGTAAAAATTTATCTTTTTAAATTATTTTACTTAAACAAATTGTTTTCTTCTTTCAGGTCAAGTTGTTACAAACGAAATTGTAATGGCATCGGAATCTGGTTGTCCCATTGAAATGCATCGAATCGAAATCGAAAAATGTGATGAAATGTATGATAAGGATTGCCGGGGTGATCGATATATTCCGTTTCATCGTGCCGCATATGATCGTAATACTGGACAAAGTCCGAATGCACCGAGAGAACAATTAAATCAAATGACAGCATGGATTGATGGAAGTTTTATTTATAGTACGTCAGAAGCATGGTTGAATGCAATGCGATCGTTTATTAATGGAACATTAATAACGGAAAAAGGCGGAACTATGCCGGTTAGAAATACAATGCGGGTGCCTTTATTTAATAACCCAGTTCCACATGTTATGAAAATGTTGAATCCAGAGCGATTATATTGTGAGTTACCAATTTCTTAATTTCCGTAAACTAAAAATTGACTAATTTTTTTTTGTTGTCATTATAGTATTAGGTGATCCTAGAACAAATCAAAATCCAGCCTTACTTTCCTTTGGAATAATGTTTATGCGATGGCATAATGTAATCGCGCAACGAATTAAAAAACAACATCCTCACTGGACCGATGAGGATATATTTCAACGCACTCGACGCATTGTTGTTGCAAGTTTTCAAAATATTGTGATGTATGAATATCTTCCAGCGTTTTTAGGTACAGAGATGCCGAAGTACGATGGATATGAAAAAGACACTCATCCAGGTGTTGGACATATATTCCAATCGGCTGCATTTCGTTTTGGTCATTCGTTAATTCCACCCGGAATTTATAGGTAACCTCAATTTTAATTTTGAGTTGACGAGATATGTTATTTTTTGTTATTTTTAGACGTGATGGTAAGTGTAACTATCGAACAACTCAAATGGGCTATCCTGCTCTTCGTCTTTGTTCAACATGGTGGGATTCAAATGATGTTATATCTGAATCTTCAATCGAAGAATTTATTCTTGGAATGTCCTCCCAAATATCAGAACGAGAAGATCCCGTTCTCTGTTCGGATGTTCGTGATAAACTTTTTGGACCAATGGAATTTACACGTCGTGACTTAGGTGCTCTGAATATAATGAGAGGACGTGATAATGGATTACCTGATTACAATACCGCAAGACATGCTTATAAATTAAAACGGAAAAGCGAGTGGAATGATATAAATCCAGAACTTTTTAAATCGAAACCAGAATTGGCTCAAATGTTGATCTCAGCATATTCAAACAAATTAGATAACGTAGATGTTTATATTGGTGGAATGTTGGAATCTGATGGACAACCTGGAGAGCTATTCAATACTGTAATAACTGAGCAATTTACAAGAATTCGTAACGCGGATCGTTTTTGGTTTGAAAATGATGATAATGGGTAAGTTGACAGTGTGTGGTTTTTTTTCATAATAATTGATTATTCTCTTCTAGAATTTTTACCACGGAAGAAATCGAGGAGCTTCGAAAAATTACATTATGGGATATAATAGTTAACAGCACTGACATTCGTCCGGATGAAATTCAAAAAAACGTATTTTTCTTTCATGAAGGAGATCCATGTCCCCAACCAAATCAATTAAACACAACCGCACTTGAACCATGTCCATATTTACAAGGATATGATTATTTCTCCGGATCAGAATTAGCATTTATATACGCTTGTGTTTTTCTTGGATTCGTTCCAATACTTTGTGCCGTCGCTGGGTACGGTGTTGTAAAATTACAAAACAGTAAACGTAGAAAACTTAAAATACGACAAGAAGCGTTAAAAACAAGTCCAAATAGCAAAGGATCCGTTGATAAAATGATAGCAAGAGAATGGCTTCATGCAAATCATAAACGAGTTGTCACTGTGAAATTCGGACCGGAATCCGCAATCTACACAGTTGATAGAAAAGGAGAAAAACTACGAACATTTAATTTAAGAAACGTTGAAACGTTAACAGTGGAATGTTCACAAGAAAATTATACAGCTAAACGTCCATATATCCTTCTACGTATTCCTAACGATCATGATTTAGTTTTAGAATTAGAATCCAATGGTGCTCGAAGAAAATTCGTTAAGAAATTAGAAGATTTTTTGTTGATCCATAAACGTGATATGAATTTGATTGAAGTAAATCGAGATATAATGCTAGCAAAGGCAGAAACACGAGAAAGACGACAAAAGAGATTGGAATACTTTTTCCGTGAAGCTTATGCACTAACATTTGGATTACGACCAGGTGAGAGAAGAAGACGTTCTGATGCTTCAACCGATGGTGAGGTTGTTACCGTTATGAGAACAAGTTTGTCAACAGCGGAGTTCGCATCAGCATTAGGTATGAAATCGGATGATATGTTTGTTCGGAAGATGTTCAATATCGTTGATAAAGATCAAGATGGACGTATATCTTTCCAAGAGTTTTTGGAAACTGTTGTACTATTTTCACGAGGAAAAACCGACGATAAGTTGAGGATTATATTTGATATGTGTGATAATGATCGGAATGGTGTTATCGATAAAGGAGAACTAAGTGAGATGATGAGATCTCTTGTGGAGATAGCAAGAACAACTAGTTTATCCGATGATCAGGTAACAGAATTAATTGATGGAATGTTTCAAGATGTTGGGTTGGAACACAAAAATCATATGACTTACAATGATTTTAAATTGATGATGAAAGAGTATAAAGGTGATTTTGTTGCGATTGGATTAGATTGTAAAGGCGCAAAACAAAATTTCTTAGGTAAGTTTCTATTGTATTTCTAGCTCGTGTTATTGTAATTATTTTTTTAAATTTTTCTAGATACATCAACAAACGTTGCTCGTATGACATCGTTCAATATCGAACCAATGGTAGACAAAAGACGTCATTGGATTCTACAAAAATGGGATTGTTATACAACATTCCTAGAAGAAAATCGTCAAAATATTTTTTATTTATTTATATTTTATGTAATTACGATTGTCCTGTTCGTTGAAAGATTTATTCGTAAGAATTTTTAAAATTTTCCATAAGCATAGCCAAACTAATAAAAATTAATAATTTTAGATTACTCTTTCATGGCGGAACACACGGATCTACGACACATAATGGGAGTAGGAATAGCAATAACTCGTGGTTCCGCAGCATCGTTATCTTTCTGTTACTCTCTACTACTTCTAACAATGTCACGAAATTTGCTTACAAAACTAAAAGAGTTTCCTATTCAACAATACATTCCATTAGATTCGCATATACAATTTCATAAAATTGTTGCGTGCACAGCATTATTTTTCTCATTGTTACATACCATTGGACATATGGTTAACTTTTACCATGTATCAACCCAACCGATTGAGAATTTAAAATGTTTAACAAGAGAAGTTCATTTCACATCAGATTACAAGCCCGATATATCATTTTGGTTGTTCAAAACCGTAACTGGAGTGACTGGTGTTATGTTATTTGTTATAATTTGTATCATCTTCGTATTTGCACATCCAACAATCCGAAAAAAAGCATATAAATTCTTTTGGACAATGCATTCGTTATATATAGTTCTGTATGCATTATGTTTAGTGCACGGATTAGCTCGATTAACTGGTCCGCCACGATTCTGGATGTTTTTTATTGGACCGGGAATCATCTATACAATCGATCAAATCGTATCACTTCGAACGAAATACATGGCTCTTGATGTAATCGAAACAGATCTACTTCCATCTGATGTCATTAAAATAAAATTCTATCGTCCACCAAATCTAAAGTATTTATCAGGGCAATGGGTACGATTATCGTGTACAGCATTTCGGCAACAAGAGATGCATAGTTTTACTCTCACTTCAGCACCGCATGAGAATTTCTTATCATGTCATATAAAAGCACAAGGACCATGGACATGGAAGCTACGAAATTATTTCGATCCATGTAATTATAATCCTGAAGATCAACCAAGAATACGAATTGAAGGACCATTTGGTGGTGGCAATCAAGATTGGTATAAATTTGAAGTTGCTGTTATGGTAGGCGGAGGAATAGGTGTTACACCCTATGCATCAATATTAAATGATTTAGTGTTTGGAACATCAACAAATCGTTATTCAGGAGTTGCTTGTAAAAAAGTTTATTTCTTATGGATATGCCCGTCGCATAAACATTTCGAATGGTTTATCGATGTGTTACGGGATGTTGAGAAAAAGGATGTAACAAATGTTTTAGAGATTCATATATTTATAACTCAATTTTTCCATAAGTTTGATTTACGAACAACGATGTTGTATATTTGTGAAAATCATTTTCAACGATTATCGAAGACATCGATGTTTACAGGATTAAAAGCGGTTAATCATTTTGGAAGGCCGGATATGTCAAGTTTTTTGAAGTTTGTGCAAAAAAAACATTCATATGTAAGTAAATATTTATTTTTTGTTATTGTGATATTCAATGAAGATATGGAGATAATTTTTTGTGTCCTGTATTTTCGAAGGACTAACACAGGTACACTATATGACACAACGCAGACTGGGGAAAATACATTTTCGATTGTAGAAACCTTTAAGATTCCCACACAAATCAGTTTTTTTTGTCTCCTCACTGTCTCAACACGGTTAGTTCTAGAAACGGATTCAGTTCCGTTGAATTCAGCAGTTACGTTTACCACATCTATGTCCTATTGTGTCAATTAGTTATGATCTAGCACATTTTGCGTTATTTTCATTACACTTAATGTTTGTCTCTATAGGCTAGGTTAGCTTACACTGGCTGACATCATAACACAAAGTCAGGACGACACACTCAGACTTATATAGATCGGTTGTAATACCAAAAGATTGCCCTTACTTGAACTATTTAAACCTTCTGATAAAGTAAATTTTTCCCTAATATTAATATTATTCTGGTCGGTCAGATTTTTTAATGTGTGCTAATATAAAATCAATTTACGGTCTATGGATACACGGGATACGTACAAAGTAGATGGAACACTGTGTTTTCCTCCTTCTTTCCTTCTCTTTTTTCTTCTCCTTCTTCTCCTTCTTTTTCTCCTCATTCTCCATTTTCTCTTCCTCCTTCTGCTATTCCTCTTTACTGCTTTTGCAGAAGTATTCAGAGGAAAAACCAAAGCTTTTTGTTTGCTTTCCAAGGATCCAGTGACTCACTGATATAATTTATTTAATGAGCTGTTTAGCCTGGGTCAGATTTGCCTATTAACGGGTTTATCTTGCAGGTGCTGGTGTTTGACTTCCGTTTAAATATTTTGTGGGTAGCTCTGTCATAAATTAGTTGTTTGAGAGAGGGCAAGAGACCAGACTAGAGGTTCCTTTTCTGGTAAAAGATCTGGTTCACTCGTTTAACTGTACTGAGAACACGCTTTCTTCCATTCTGCATTCGAATGTGGAGTCATCCTTAAACATTTACACTTTCTCCCTCCCCGCCAGCCTTTCATCCCTCCTGCCTCGGAGAAATTCAGGGCGGCATAAGAGCTTGCAAATTTTCCTCAAGGTCTAATCTGAAATATGTTTGACTATGCTCCACATTATCCTTACGCAAGTCTTGCGCTTTTTAAGCTTCTCTGAGGGATGTAGTTAATATTTTTTTGGTTGAGTCCCTGCTCGTGCATGATTTTGGAGTGTCCTATGTGACGATCGATCCACCGTGACTGTAACGAGACTATGCGCTATCTGTTGATTTAGCATAGACATGTTTTGCTTTTTCTACCAATTTCAGACGCCTAGCAGTGAACAGTGCCGTGCAAAATATGATCACACTGCTCATTAAGGTCTGATCATACCGGCGTAAAGTTATTGAGATATATGAGGTTTAAGACCTCATATTTTTCCCTTCGCTTTTTACATGTGTATAGTGCTACCTTTGTTTTGTTGCTTTTCCTTGAAATGTTTTCCAGGTAAGTAAATTTCGACGGAAATTTCAACATCATCGCATGATTGTCTCTAAAACGAATTACTATTCCATCGGCATAGCCTTGATCGCTTGATGAAATTTTTTCTTTTTTATTTATGGATGCCAAGAAAAATACAAAAATCTTCTCGTAATTTATAAAAATCTCGATCACTAATTAATTTTTCTTGGGGGAGTAAAAATTTGCCGAGCTGAATTTGTTTTTAATCAGTTTTAAGTAACCTGGTTAAACCACTACCGAATGAATGAAATGAGCACAAAGAAGGCAATAAGGTTTTTTGTTATCTTTCGGTATATCATAGGTTTGGATTCTAAATCAGATCAATGTATTTTTTTGTCATATAGTAATACGACATGTTTTAGGCAAGCAATGGGGGAGAGATGTGTGACGTACTCCCATAAACGTTCAATCGCCTCATTTCACTAAAAATTCTTGTAGTTATTAGTGAAATGAGTGTAACCTATTTATTTTGTGAGGTGATTCTATTTCTAGTGATGATTTTGAGTTAACGTGGTTCCCAAATCTGGAGTTTTGCATGAAACTTACAACATTTGTTGAAAAATTCTAATCTGGTTCAAGTCCAAGACATTTTGCGTGAACGTTTTTACAAAACTAGACACATGACTTCCGTATACAAACTTTAGGTAAAGTTTTCCATGTCAAATGACTAATACTGGCTTTTTGCTGCAACATGATCCGTTGTTCTAAAATTCTCAAAGCGATAACAAGTTAATATTTAGTTAATATTTAGTCAATCAAAAATCTTCTTTATGTAATACTTCCTGATGATAATTAAATACCGGACATTATAGTGAATAGTGTGTTCGTTCTGCACTCATGTCTTTTAAATGAGTTTAAATTACTCTGGAAAAAATTCTGGAAAGACAAATCATTTTCCAAACGTTAAAAAAATGTCACTGGAACTAAATTTTAGTTGATGCTACAAAATTGATTTTGTTGACCATTGTAGAATAAACCAAAAAAAATTATTAGTGTACGCTTGTATTTTAGACCTTCATACTCATAGAATATTAATATCATCCTGTGCTCGTAAGACAATATACTATAATTTTTCCCATCGTAGGACAAACATAATATTTTCTTTTATGTGTGAAAAATAATGTCTTTTAAATGATTCCTATTTTCTTTTTGGAAAGTATTGGAGCAATTTCACGCAAGTTCAGGAAATTTTTGGGAAATTTTGACTTGACCCTTTTTAATTTTGATTTTTTTTTTGTTTATAGATAGTCTTTCATAAATGAAAAATACAAGTTCTCTTAGAACTTTTTTTTTTCGGCTAGGGGTCTTCACAGGGTGCCCCTCAATTTTTTGTTATTTTGTGATGTGAGTGCATTTTGACGAGCGATTGTAGAAAAACTACTCAATCGATTTTCATAAATGACATGTCGTTGAATAGGTATTAGAACAAAGTTTTTAAAAATGTACACTGTTAATTTTTTGAAATAATTTTTAACGGTGTAACATAAGAAAAAACGGTGTAATTGAAGAAAAGATGGTGCTACACCTTTTTTTTTAAACTAAATTGAAGCTTATTTTATATCTAACAACTTGTGAAAGTTGAGTACTAGCATTATTTTTTGTTTTAAAGATAAAATTCGTTGTGCATATGACGGTCGGGAATCAGTTTTTTTGGTTCTGAAGGAAAATTATAAAAATGGAGTTATAAACTAAGAGATTTTTTTCGACAATCGCTCGTCGAAATGCACTCAACTCACATCACAAAATAACAAAAAATGCAAAAAGCACCCCGTGAAGACCCCTGGTCGAAAAAAAAATTCTAAGAGAACTTGTATTTTTTATTAACGAAAGACTATCTATAAACAAAAAATAATCAAAATTAAAAGGGGTCAAGTCAAAACGTTGTTGAATCTTCGTGAAATCCCTCATTGAGAGAATCTTTACAAAGAGTGTAAAGCATTTTGAATAATCAGACCTCACTAAATCTGGGCCATAAGGAGAACATATTCTGGACTTTTCAAAATAATTCGATCACTAAAAATTTCACAAAAGTAATTGCTAATTTAATGCGAGCTTATTTGTGTCATCTCCATACCAACTTTTACGTGCCATTTCTGTATTATGATAACACCTACTAACTCATATATCAATGTTGAACTAGAGTCTAGACAACTCACTGTCAAAAAAAATTCCTAATTCAACCTTACTTGTCGATTAAAATGTTTCGTTTGGGGAAAACATTTTACAAATTCTTTTCCATAGTCTTCATAACTTAGTTTTGTTTAGGTGTGATCATATAAATAGAATGAACTTTTATTATACTTATATATTGTATATTTTACACCTCACAAAATGTGTATTCAAACACCTTTTTCAGTAATCAGTAGTTCCCGTAGAATAGGGAATAATTTATTTGTATTGCAATTTTATTCTTTTTCAGAAAATGTATTTTGGTGTTTTAAAAAAAAGTGTTGTGAAAAAATTATTACAGTTGTTTTGACATTACCTATTTGGTCGAAACATAAAAGTGGGAAAACCCAGTGTTAGTGTTAAATTAAAAATACAAATTTTGGAAATAGATTTCTAATTAATGTAATTTTGCGATATAACATGTTGTAAAATAATGAATTATACTAATAACGCTGCCATCTATTAGTTTGTAATTAAAGTAATTTTATCTCAATTGTTGTATTGGTAGTACTGTTTTATAATATGATGTAAATCGTAACTATGTTCAAGAGACTTAGTGTGTATTCGCCGAACTAATAACAGGCGTTTTTAGTCAACCTGAAATAAACATATAAATAAATAATAAAAGGAGGAAATTGCATCGAGTGTTTTATTTAAAATTGTTCTCCGGATTTCCAACCTTTTACACATCAGGTATGGGGTATAGTGTTAATTTTAATATAACAACCCATAATTACATTTTCGTCGAGTGATTATCAGAATTAATTACGATTTTGTTTTGTTTAAAAAAAAAAATAATATGTTAAAAATGAGTCATTCCGATGAAGACTATTTTTCTGGAGACTCTAAAATCTAAATCATCGCCGTCAGAATCATCATCACGAAAACCTAGAAATAAAATTATTTATCGACGTGGAGAAGTTTCTTTTCATAGTTTTCATGATGATCATATAAATACATCGCCGAATTTCAATTGTGAAAGTTCATCGACAGCACCACAAATAAAAAAAGACCACATGTCCTCGAATCCATTGAATTATTTTTCATCTGTATTACATCAAAATTTGGAGCGATTAAATTCACAATCGCATCATAAATATACACCACTACATCGTCCACATCAAAACGTGGATTTTAGTTATAGACAGCCATGATCGTAAAATGTTTCGATGTAACAATGTTTCGATGTTTCGATAGTAAATGTTTCGATATAACAATGTTTCTTATAAAATATGTTCCCAAATATGTTCCCAATCCCGATTCAATATTATTACTATTAGTAAATGTTTCGATGTAACAATGTTTCTTATAAAATATGTTCCCAAATATGTTCCCAATTCTGAAACAATATTATTCTAACGAATAACTGTATAACTGCAATAAAAAAATTTAATTAAATAAACAAATGTTACAAATAAAGTTTGATGTGTGGATTTGATTGCAATAATTTACTGGATAAATTAATTATCGAAAATGTTGATCTACAGAAAAGAAAAAAATATTGGCGACGGTGATGCATGGGATGACTTTACCACAGCTCTAAAAATAAAATTTTTTGGATAGATAAAAGGCTTATATACATCAAATACTTCAATTAATGGCTAATTATTGTTAAAGATTTCAAGTACATAGTTCTAATTATAAAAGCAGATGCTCCGGAGGTCTCCACCACTTTGCCCATTCTCACTCGAAAGCTTATCAGTTTCTTCTCATATGAATTTCCATACCTTTTGTTAAAGTTTCATGAAAATTAGTTCATTAAAAAAACTGTAGTGTCCAGACATAAATTCTGTTGTACGAATAGAAAAAGTTAAACACAATTTTTGCAGGTGAAAACCCAAAAGTTTGGATGCAGATCTGTAACAAATCAGATGCAGGTTAGATGTAGATCTGTAACAGTTGCTCCGGAGGCACCCCATACCTTATCCTAATATCGTTCGTGATAAATGATCGAAGTCTGTATGCTCCCAACAAACTTTAAAATATAAAGTGGGAAAATTTAGCATGTATATGTTGAATTCTCTCCACTTTGGTCGATGTCCCCAAAAGCTGATGAATATCTTTTCAAACTAATAATAATCTTTTTCATAATAATCACTTCATTATTGTAGACTGTATAGTTTGGATAAAGGCGCTAAAAATGCAAAAACAAATTTTTACCAGACTTGAAAATCCAGAAGTTGGGATGCGGAACTGTTATGAATCGTACTAAATGCTTATGTACTAAGGTTTATTCAATTCGATTATCAGTTACTGATGCCATTGAGCTTTAAAAAAACCATGAGTTTGGAAGATGCCCCACCAATTTGTTCAATATCTCTCAAAAACTAATCAGCTCGTTGCCATCTTTTGTCAAAGTATCATCAACATAAATTCACGAGCCAAATTTGAATGTTCCCAAAAGGCATGAAAACATAGGGAAAAAATCACCTCATGTATGGTGGAAATTATTTAACAGGTCTCAAAAAGATTGAAAGTCATGGTTAGAAGTTATTCAAGATTCAAATAAATAGGCTCTTCCATCCCCACGCCGTTTTGTCCAATTTTGAAACGAGTCCAGACTTCCATCTTCAGGTGAACTCGGCTCATGTACGAAAGTTTTATCAAGAAAGTATCGTTGAGTCATGACACGTCTGTTTTCATATACATAAACTTTCAACATTTTTTCTCTTTAGCCAAAGAAGTTTTATAAATCGTATTACTTCTGAATTAATTAAAACCAAATACTTAACTTTAATCAAATCATTTTTTATTTTAAGGTTTCAAAAATTGGAGTGTTCTCATGTGGACCACGACCATTAACTAAAAGTGTTATGTCTGCGTGTGATGAAGTCAACAAAGGGAGAAAACTTCCATATTTCATTCATCATTTCGAAAACTTTGGTTAGGTAAAAAAACTGAAAATTAAATTAATTTATTACACAAACTAAATTCAATTCAATATTATTTTTAATATCCAAATTTATTTTTATAAAAATTAAAATTCATTAATTTAAGTAATTTAATTTTAGCTAAATAAAATACATACTCGATTTTTAAATATTTTTAGTAATTCATATAGCAACGAAAGAAGAATTAATAAATTTAATTAGAAAAAAAAAAAACGAAATACATATAACTAATTAATGTAAAACGAACATATCAAAAAAAAAATTAAAATTTTCATTTATGAGTGATATTCTTTTTTATGTTAGATTATAAGAAAACAAATTTGCTATTAATTTAAATTATACAAACAAAAAATATAGTTTATAAGAGATTATTTTTAAAATAAATTTATTATTATTATTATTTTTTAAATTTAAAAACATTAGTTTTCATTTTTTGCATAAATATAGTATTTAGATTTCTTTGGGAATTTTTTCTTTGTAATAAATTTCTAGATATTACGATGTATGAATTCATAGGATGAGAGAATATTTCGTCAACATCTAAGTCAATATTCTAATCAACATCCCAAGTCACGAGTGTAAAGTCATTATTGATTGTTGCCAATCAATGCGAAACTTAATATCTGACGTAAAGTCAATTTATTGCCATATTTTTGGTTAGGAAATATAGACAATTTTTTAGGGAAATTTTTAATTTGGATGGGGTTTTTGTGAACAATTAAAGCTTAAGTACATATTGGAAATCACTTGAATTTTGAAATTCGAAATAACTTTTCATTTTCTCCAAAATTCCTTCAGAAAAAATTTTTTGTGTTTCGTGTCAGGATTCGAACTACATTCATCAGAGACACATGTTCAAATTCCGTGTGTCTTACACAACTTAGCCACAGCGGGCGATGACGAACCATATTTTAATTTTGATGTTCAGGTAATTTCTAAATTGAAACTTCATCATTTTTCATATTTACTTAAGTTGAATTTTTCATCTATGATTACATATTGAAAAATATGGAGGGGCTGAAATCTCACAGCTCTGAGATATCAAGACTTCGGTCTGGGTTAAGGATTTTGATATAGTTTTCGACAAAAAACTTTTATGAGGACATGGTTTTTAGTTTTGGGCAGCGATGTATATCAAACATAGCTCTTTATTAAAGTACAAGTATTTTTTATCTCTGTTTAAAAATTTATTACAAAACTAACACGAAACATCAATACGTTGCCGGAAAATTATAATCAAAATTCCCAAAATATTGGTAAACTAAATAAAATCAAACTCTTTTCAAAATTCCAAGAATATTCCAAAAATTAGAATAAAATCAAATATTTAAACTTTTTCTAAATTCCGATAATATTCCAAAAATTCTTAAAAATTTAAACTTTTCCAAAATTCTAAAAATATTACAAAAATTATTACAAAATCAAAAATTAAAACTTTTTTCATTATTCTAAAAATATTGCAAAAATTATAACAAAATCAAAAATTGAAACTTTTTTCAAAATTCCAAAAATATTCTAAAAATTAGAATGAAATCAAATATTTAAACTTTTTCTAAATTCCAATAACAATCCAAAAATTCTTAAAAATTCAAACTTTTTCCAAAATTATAAAAATATTGCAAAAATTATTACAAAATCAAAAACTGAAAGTTTTTCAAAATTCCAAAAATTATAATAAAATCAAAAATTAAAAATTTTTCAAAATTCTAAAAATATTCAAAAAAACTCTTACAAAATCAAAAATTAAAACTTTTTCCAAAATTCTAAATATATTGCAAAAACTATTACAAAATCAAAAATACAAACTTTTTCAAAATTCAAAAAACATTTCAAAAACTATAACAAATTCAAAAATTTCCATGTCCAATTTCATTTTCAATTACATTTACGTCATATGTTTTTATGTTACATGCTACATTTTTTTTCCAAAAAATTGGCTAAAAAAATAAATGAAATCATTTAGCTTTTGGTCCTGTTTTTGTGATTGGATTGTACTTTTGAGTGAACTCTTGGCCATTCTAAAGCATGACCTTGCTAAAGCGTTGCCAATATCATTTCTTTGTATCCCTGTGTGGGTGGGTGCCCTCACAAGTGTGACTCTATTATAACAGGAGATTTTATGTAGATTTTGGTAGCATTCATATGCTAGTTTTGGTTCAAAGCGAGTCGATTTTGGGTGCCAAGAATGCTACTTGGCTGTCAGGGATAATGTATTAAAATATTTTGGTATTTTCTCTTTGGTACAGATACAGTAATAGTCACCGAAAAATCACCTAGTGTAGCCGTTATCCTTTCGACTCAGTGGCAATGATATGCGTGTTTATCTTTGTGGTCATTTCAATCATAGCTTTGAAGTGGACATTGTCGAGGGCTCGTTGTATGTCCATAAATGTATATACAAGTGCCTCGTTGGAGTTTGAGGCAATTTCTTTCACCATTTTGTGCCACGCATTTTCAGTAGACTTTCCAATCTGAAAGGCGTGCTGGCTACTTAGTTAGAGTTGGGAAGGTTTTATTTAAGACATACATGACGGATGTGATAGTCTAGCATATTTTCCATTGTTTTTAATAGAAACGATTTCAGACTTATAGGTCATTATTTGACTTCATTTGGTTCCTAGCTTGGGTATAAAAACGACTTTAGTTTCCCTCCATATCTGAGAAATGTAAGCAAGATAAAAGGTTGGCTTGAACAAATGCATAAGATATGGAAGGATGATTGTCAGACGCTTTTGCAGGAATACCTGAAAAATGCCGTCGCCCCCGGAAATTTATATGGACCGAAGGATTCTATAGCCCATTTCGCTTTGTTTGGGGTTAAAATTGTGTTGGCTAAATGATCTGCAGTATTCTGCAACAAATACAGAATCTAGAAGAGGCATTGCCTTATCGTGTCTTCGTTGGCATTGTCTTGCGTACTCCATTCTATGAAGTCCGGGAAGTGGCTTTGAAGTAATGTATCTAGGATCTCAATGCAGCTAGTGGAGTACGTACCATTTGGTTTGCAGATTGAGCCTAGAGGCTTTGATGTGATCAGACGAGTGACGACATCAATTTTTGGAGTCGAGTTGCAGTAGGAAGATTATCTATCGTATTGCAGAGCTCTTTCCAGCTATTCCATTTTGATTGTCTGAGTTTTTTATTATAATAGGTTAGAGCTACTCGGTATTTTATCCAATTATTTGTTATATTTGCTCTATTAAAGAGCTTACGAACATTAGTCCTTTTCATCTCCAAGTTACCATTCCACCAAGGTACACATCTGAGTCTTTTGGATTGAGTTATTTCAGTATTAAGGTTGTATGCTTCAGTGATAATTTCTTGTAAATTATTTGCTTCAAATTCCAGCTCGAATATGGAATTGATACTGCCCCAACTATTTACATTACCATGAAGATGCGTTGTGTATCCAAAAGTTCCCAATTGGTTTTTATGGTGTTTCTAAAGTACTGGATGCTCTTCGGGTAGTGTTCTATGTTGAAACATATATAAGAATGATCAGACATAGACGCTTCCTTCGAAACATGCCAGTTATTAATATGGTTATCAGTGTTTACATTAGTCAGAGTAAAGTTAAGAACCTCACTACTTATTGCATTTCTAAAGGTAGACTTTGTTTGCAATAAACATATTGTTTGTATACAAAAATTGAAAAAGAAGCTCGGTTTTTGTGTTAATGTTCCTACTTTCCCACAAGTTGTGCTGAGCATTAGCATCATTCGCTATTATAAGGTTTAGTGGTTATTATTGAAATACTTGATGAGTTTTCTTTCCACTTCTGGTGGTGTTTTGGCAGTTATCTTTGCCACACTTGTATAAATTGCAGTTCGTTATAGTATCGTTACGGTTTATTATCGAGCGTTACGGTTTATTATCATATAAATTACACCTTTATCGGGGCTTATTGATATTAGACACTTATTATTCTGTATCACTCGTAATCTTTCATACAAAAAAATGTCTTTTTCGTGTTAATCACTCTTTATTTATAACTACTACAATGTTTTCACAACACTTTTATTAATATAAATCGATCATAATTTCTACAATGTTCCTTATTACATATGATAGTGTTTTAATCTATTTTCCTAACGATATCTACTAATGCTTTTATAAAATGGTAAATCTTATTAAATCGAAACTCGAATAATTATTCTTGATTTTTCTTGTCACATCTTATTTTCTTAACATACCAAAGAATAAAGGTTGATTCTTACTTTTGTTTTTTTTTTTATTAAGGTTGGTTTATATGTTTTGGTGACAGCCGAATGCTGTTACCATAGTGTCTCGTCCTCATACCCCGAGAAATATGCAGAAGCTAAAATGAATTTACGAAATCCACCTTAAGAAAGATAATTTTCTTTCTGTGCGGTTGTAAGATCCTGCAGATAAATTCATTCAACGAAAATATTTTCAGATGTTTGTTGAAAAGAATCGCGGTTTTCGAGAAGTATTTCGAGAAATAGAACAGTTATGTATTTTTGTTTGACGATAGACCTTTTATTCTTTTACTGTCTGCCCACGGCTCTGGTATGAACACAAGATCGTGAGCATCCTGTTCAATTAACTGGTTTAGATTCACTTTCTGTGCAGATTAATCTGAACGCAGCATAATTTAGATACTAGAGATTTTTTGTCTATATCGTACAGGTGTACTGTCTCAGTTAGAGTGAGCTGGTAAAACAGGCATTACCCTAGAGTTAGAGATGGTATGTGAACTTTCTGAATTAGGATAAACTGATAAATCAGGCATGATCCTAGTGTCAGACATAGTACCCATTTTTGTCGTTCGTTTATGTGATGCGTTTGAAAAAGCATCGCTCTCATCTAATATTTTATTGTTTTCCATACAATATTTATTTAAAATAGGGAGGTACACTGGTCAGCAACAACAGAGCCCTGTTTTGCGGTAAGGTTAAACTATTAAACTATAAACTATTTGTAAACTATATTAAACTATTTGTCGAATAATGGCCATTTTTATGTAGTAATCGGCTGATTTCGCCTAATTTTGGTTACACGGATATCCTGTGCTTTCGTCCAACATAAAGATGTTAATTTATCAGTAAAATATTTTTTTGGCAATTTTACCTTAAAATTACCCGTAAGATTGGTAAAATTGGTAAAATAGGTAAAATATAAAACTGGATCAAAAATTTTTAATTATGGTTGCAATTTTATTTAATTCAAAATTGATGACTATCATAATCATTTCTGTAATTTATAAAAACATTAGATGCAAATCAAATGTATTATTATGGAGTGTAAATATACTTACTCGCAGAGCGTCTGACAGGAAGACACATAATCTGCAGAGATGGAAAATTATTTCATGTCCAATACTCATGACCCAAAACCAGCTCTCACTTAGCAGTACATCTAGAAAACGAACAACACTGTTTTATCACATCTTCAAAAATGGAACAAATCCTGAACCAACTGATTGCAACGATGACTGTTTTTTTCACTATTATGTCAAAATTATGCGTTTGTAAGAACACTACTGTGTTCCGAAATGTTTATGTATTATACATGGAATGGAAGTAGAAAAACATTTAAGCGGCGCAAACGCAAAAAGCGAGTCGACAGAAAACCAAGCATATTCAATGAAACTTACTACATATATATGCAGACTGTACGCGATGCATCCTGATCTAGTTAAATGCTACTTCCATCGCATGTGGTTGGGAAATGATCCCCATTCAACGTTTTTTCATCATTGAGAATTGTCATCGACATTACTCGTTCATTCATTGCATGACGCACATGCCACGACTGACAATGGGATGGACGCGTGCAACAATCAAAATCTAATAAGTGTATTGTTTCATTTCCATTCATGGCAAAAATATAAATCGCAAATGGCTGGAGAAACTTTGTTTCTCAAATAAGCAAGAAAAATTTAAACATGAACGTGCATTTCGCATCAAAAATTTACAACGACGGCCTAATATTGTTTCGTTGCTTTGTAAGTTCTTAACCGTTTGAGAATGGCATAGATCTGCTGATGTTGATGCTTTGTTTAAAGTAAAATTGCATGGCGAACGAAATTGTTTTAATAATTAAAAAATTTTATAATATTTAATTTTATTCCACAATAATTTTTATTTCATTCACAAGTACTTTCGCTTATAGCATCTTCAGGTGATTAGAATGTAAAAATAATTTTGTCATAACTTTAAATACATTTTATCAATAAAACAGAAATTGTTTTAACTATTTTCAAATATTCTAACCAATTATAAGAATCACGATTGGTGAGAAAACAACCTATACCTACTTGCGGCCAAAAACTCAGACATTTCACAATATTATTCAATCTAATCTAATATTCAAAGCAAATCAAGAAATATAAAAGTCCATCGACACTGCGTTGACACTGAAAGCAAATTGAGCATTTTGTTTTCCAACCGAATTTTTGAATATACTCGATCAACTGCCAGGCATTAGGTACTGCACACCACGTACTGCAATTGAAAACTGCAATTGAAAATGTTCAAAACTAATTTTTATAACTGTACGACCTATGTCTAGACACGGATTGTTTCTCACATGGACAATTATTATACCTATATCGGCAGACACAATGGACCAACAAAAATATTGTAAGCCCATAAATAAAAATGGTGAAATTAAACAAATGTATCGATAACAAGTTCTCAAACGATATTTCAGTTAGTATTGTATGCGTTGCGAACACATAGGCGAATATATAAAGAATTCGCAAACTGACGTTTTTTATAAATATAAACAAGGGTAGTGACTAGTGTTCAGATGAAATGCATAATAATGCATTTATTTTTTTATTAGTATTACTTGCTCGTCAATTGGGGAGTGTACACAGACAAACCGTCTAGATTCAAGTATATATGTAATAGTGTCACAATGCAAGCGTACTTTCTCGTCCGAACTATACATAGAAATGAAATGATTTGCCCGCATCAATAACCTTGGATGTCTCAATCTACAGATATTTAAAAAAATGTTCAATATATTAAAACACATTTTATACTGGGATCTAGGTTTTCATAGGCATCTACTGGTGGCTGTGATGAATATTATATTTTCTGTCACACAAAAAGACTCAAACTTTAATTTTTATTAAATACAGTTTATTCAAATTTTATTGTAATTTTACCAATTTTAGCAAGCCTAAGTAATCTTACGTCATAAATTCCAATTTGACCGATAATTTTTTTTTGCTGTCAGAAATTTTATTTTTCATTCATACAAACTATAATATTGAAACAGTAGGCTTTGTTTTAACTGTCGGCAATTCTTCTTGTCGTCGATAATTTTGCTTTGTCGTTATGAAAATTCTTTGTTGTCATTTTTTCTTCTAACAAAATGAAATTTAAGTTCATCTTGGTAGGCGCATAAATGCTATAAATTTGTAATTTATTTTTGACAAATAAACATAAACATGCAATCACTTATATGAATGAAAACGGACATTTTTATTATTTGCAAACTGGATTTTTACATAATTTTGTATAATTGAATATTTTGTAGAAAATCTTTATTTAGAAACTAATACTTATCTATTAAACAAAATTATAATTAAAAAAAATATCTCATTAAATACCACTCTTCATTGAAATTTTTGTCTAAAATTTTTCAATTTTACTCATTAAATTATTTTTAAGCAACACTGCTCAATCAAACCACTACTTAAACCACTCGTCCTTCGGACTCGTGGTTTATTGTGCGCTTTGATTCGCAGTGTTGCTAAATAATTTAATTCGTAAAATCAAAAAATTTTCGAAAAAATTTCAATGACTCGTGGTATTACAACCGATAATTTTACTATGGGTAATATTTCCTTTAAATTTTTAGTCCAGCAACTTTTTCTAATTTTTTTTGATAAAAAACAAGTAATATTTTTTCGTAAAACGGGCAAGGGCTTAACCTAGGCTTTTTGAGATCCTAAAAATGAGTTCTCACAAATTTTAGGGAATGATTTATTAACTGAAAGAGTACACAAATACATGTACCTTGCTGAAGTTTGAGTTTAATCGAACAACGGATCCAAGAATGCTTACATGTTTAGTGAATGTTTTCGGTTTTAATGGAAAAATGGCGATCACTCAAGCTTAGCCGATTTATGGCCAGTTTTATGTAGTAAATGTCTTATTTTACCTAATTTTGTTTGCATGGATACTCAGAGCTTTAATCCAGCAACTTTTTTCTAATTCTTTTTTTAAAACAAACAGTAAAATGTTTTTGTAAAACTGTCAAATGCTTAACATATGCTTTTTGACATCCAAAAAGATGTGCTCTTTTAAATCTTGGTCAATGACTTATAAAGCAAAGGGCGAGAGCACAACATGTACCTGCTGAAGTTTTAGCTTAATCGAATACGGGTCTGAGAGTTTCGTGATTTGTATAAAAACAAATGTCGATCGCTTATGTTTTGTTAAATTTGATTGTGCAAGTGAGATTTACAATATGTGTGACAACAACATTTTAAGATATTCAGCTTAGTCAAACACAAAACCTGCATTCTATCAGTTTAACAGATTGGGTTTTTGACACTTTCTCGACCGAAGGGTTTTGATGTCACCTGCCAATATTATACTTTGTGAATACAGATGTAAATTTACCGATAAAATATATTTTTGGTAATTTTACAGTAAAATTACCGGTAAGATCGGTAACATTGGTAATATTGGTAAAATATAAAACTGTCTCAAAATATTTATATATAGTTACAAATTACAATTTCATTTAATTCACAATTGAGCAATTCCACGTCATCGCAACAGCATTTGTTCTAGCATGTAACCTGACCCCCTCTGATTTCGATAAAATTTCATATACACATAGCAAATGAAAAAATAAAAATACCATTTCTTTCAAAAAATTAAATTTCGTTCTAGGGATGACACAGGGTGGCGGCAAAGTTTTTGGGGTTTGCGAAACATGAGCATCTTTGAATACCGATTGCTAACGATTGACCAAACCGATTTAAGTCATTTATAGCTCATTGGAAAGGTAATTGATAGCACTTATAAAAAAACTACTAAAAATTTTTTAATAATTTTTTAAAAGTGTGTTAAACTTAAAAAAAATTTCAAAGATGGCGCTGTTGGGGGTACCTTCACTTTTACCACTTTTTTTTTTTCAGAAAAAAAATGTTTAATTAGTTCGTAATCTAAAACGAAAGTTCCCCGCGTATATAATTTCTCGTTTTAAAAATAAAATTTTTACAAAATTTTCATTTCCGTTTTTTTTTTTTTAACCAATGCAGTGAATTATCTGTTTAACTCAACCCACCGGAATTCTTGTTTTATAATAATTTAATGACCATTTAATTATTTTAAGGATACAAATTAAGTATTTGAGGGTGTGAATGCTTTTTATATAATTAACCTTTTCATCCATTTATACATGTCCGGAATTAATTTTAAAGGCATGGAAAAATTAAGTACCGTACTTTGTTACCTGGTAATGATAATACCTGTCATAAAATGAGAGCGCAGTAATAAAAATAATAGTCTTTAAAGATATTTTGAGCGTATAGCATCATTACTAAATTCATTTCAATCTTGTTAAAAAAATATTTGTGTTGTGTTAGCAAAGAAGCTTCAAAGTATTTAATAGTTAAAATAAGTTTTTTTTTAAACATGAGTAAATATCATTATTTAAAACCATTTGCTATCTGTAAGTGTTCAAATACTTTAAAAAATGTTACACCTGAAGTTCAGAATAAATTACGTTCGATAAACTTTGTGTTTAATTTACGTACGCAAAAGCGAATTTGTTCGTCTTGTAGAATTCGTTTCTTAATGATCAGTTCCACTGGAGGTATGGTGATACAGAATCAATTGCGAGTAATGAAATATTGGAGGAACAACCACAGCCTATCAGCGGACCAAGCGTTATACGAGATATTATTTCATCACCAACGATAGTCAATATGGAGGGTGATGAGGTAATTAACCGGATAAATGAACATATTGTGCCATTTATATCTAATAAAATTTCACCTATTTATTGAAAGCGGTTATGTCGCAGTTTTGAGTATGGAAAGGATAAATCAAGCAACTGCGTAGAAACATACAAAATGTTTTAATTGGGGAAAATCTTGATTCTTCTGATGAAATAAAAGTGCAATTAAAATGCTATCAAGATATTATGGAAAAAATAAAGTTGTCGTTTAAAAAGGGATATAGATATGATATGGATATAACGGATAATATGATAGTGGATATGAAAGTGCAAGAAATACAAAACATATTTTGAACAGAAGCAACACGTCACTTAATTGAAAAAAGCAAGAAGGATCAAATAAACCAATCCACAGCGCTGTCATCATTTCCAAATGCCGATAAAAAAACTATCAAAAGAAACTATTAATGCCAGGTAAACGTGATACAATATCTGTAAAACGTGGTAGTGAACGAATATTTCTCCAAAAACGGTTACTGCTATGCACGTTAAATGAAACATATGTTGAGATTAAGGGCAAGTTTCCAGAATTAAAAGTAGGATTTTCAAAATTGGCAAGTCTTCGGCCTGATGAATGCGTAAAATTAGCACAAGGAGTTCGTAATGTGTGTGTCTGCACAATCCATCAAAACTTGAAACTAATGTTTCAGTATTCAAAATTAAGTTGTTTCGGTAGTGAGCAATTTCCAGACTACAAAAGTTTAATAAAACTGTTAGCTGTGGTAAATTACAAGATGAATGTCATTCATTGCAGTGCGTGGAATGTGCTGAAAATCTGGGAAAACTCGCAGATAAATTACATGAAAATTATGAAACTAATGGAATTGTTGAGGTGAAATACCTGCAATGGAATACCACTTTGGACACGTTCATCGATGTTTCTTTAGCATTTACGCATAAATTAACTCACAGCCTAAAATTACACTGTGCGACAAATGGTAGGGGTCAGTGATCCGCTGGGGTTCTGACTACCGGGAAAAGTTATATCGGTAAAAAAAGTTATATGTGCCCCAGCGTTTCACTGGGTCACGTCTAGGAATCGAGATATATCGATTTGAAGTTAGTATATATCATATAGGGGAAATAGTCACGATTTTTTTGACATAACTCGAGAACGACTAGTCCGATTTTACTGAAACAAATTTAGAAAAATTAAGAATTACACATCCTTTAATCTATTGATACATTATTTCTTTACACAATTAACAGTTTCGCAGTTATGAATAAATTTATGAAGAAAAAAAATAATTTTTTGCCTAAAAAATAAAAAAATTGTATATTAAAAAATCATGAAAAATTCAAAACGGGAAAGAGTATCAAGTCTTATCACTTTGACGTAAAGACACATAATCATGTGCACAAAACGAGACATGAATCATGAAAATCGATGAACGCATTTCGCTTTTATTCTCAATTAAGTAAAGGTATCTCATTTTGAAAAGTATATTGATTTTTCATAGAAATTGTTTTTTTAATATTTTTACTGGAATAAACTCCAAAATTTATTGTTTTAAATGTATTTGGACATTTGTCCATGTGTCTTTGTGTATTAATTTTATTTTTTATTTATTTATTTTATTTTATTATTTTATTATTTTTATTATAATTTTATTTTATGTTTTTATTATATTATTATTATTATTTATTATTATTATTGTTTATTATTATTATTATTATTTACTATTATTATTATTTATTATTATTATTTATTACTATTATTATTACTATTTATTATTATTATTTATTATTTGTTATTATTATTATTTTTTATTGTTTATTTATTATTTATTTATTATTTATTTATTATTTATTTATCATTTATTTATTATTTATTTAGTATTTATTTCTTGTTTATTTCTTGTTTATTTCTTATTTATTTATTATTTATTTATTATTTATTTATTATTTATTTATTATTTATTTATTATTTATTTATTATTTATTTATTATTTATTTATTATTTATTTATTATTTATTTATTATTTATTTATTATTTATTTATTATTTATTTATTATTTATTTATTATTTATTTATTATTTATTTATTATTTATTTATTATTTATTTATTATTTATTTATTATTTATTTATTATTTATTTATTATTTATTTATTATTTATTTATTATTTATTTATTATTGGAATTATTTATTTATTATTTATTTATTATTTATTTATTATTTATTTATTATTTATTAATTATTTATTTATTATTTATTTATTATTTATTTATTATTTATTTATTATTTATTTATTATTTATTTATTATTTATTTATTATTTATTTATTATTTGTTTATTATTTATTTATTATTTATTTATTATTTATTTAGTATTTATTATTTATTTATTGTTTATTTATTATTTATTTATTATTTATTTATTATTTATTTATTATTTATTTATTATTTATTTATTATTTATTTATTATTTATTTATTATTTATTTATTATTTATTTATTATTTATTTATTATTTATTTATTATTTATTTATTATTTATTTATTATTTATTTATTATTTATTTATTATTTATTTATTATTTATTTATTATTTATTTATTATTTATTTATTATTTATTTATTATTTATTTATTATTTATTTATTTTTTATTTATTATTTATTTATTATTTATTTATTATTTATTTATTATTTATTTATTATTTATTTATTATTTATTTAGTATTTATTATTTATTTATTATTTATTTATTATTTATTTATTATTTATTTATTATTTGTTTTATTTATTTATTAATTTTTTTTTTATAATATTATTACATTTTTATTCTATTATTTTATTATTTTTTATTTTACTTTATTATTTTTATTTTATTTAATCATTTATTTTATTTTTTTGTATTTTTTATTTATTTTAATTTTAATTTTTTTATTTTAGCGTTACTTTTTCAGTATAGTACATCAGTTGATTAAAGGAATTGTAATTCCTAATTTCTAAATTTGTTTCAGCAAAATCGGACTAATCAATCTCGAATTATGTCAAAAAAGAACCCCGAACGTGACAATTTCTCCTATATGATACTTACTAACTTCAAATCGATATATCTCGATTCCTAGACGTGACCCAGCGAAACGCCGGGACACGTATAACTTTTTTTTTTACCGGTATAACTTTTTTCCGGTAGTCAGAACCCCTGCGGATTTTGGCTGTCACACAGTGTTATTAATACCTCACCATTTTATTGCGCAACAACAGTTCATGTCTTTGGAAAACACAAAAGCAAACTTGAAAGTAGGAGGGTGCTTAGTACATGGCGATTTTTTGGAAAATTACTCTTTTTTTTTATTCAAGATTCTGTGCAGAGTTAGCATTGGAATAATTCACAAGCAACGATACACCCATTTTTAATATATTATAATTCACCTACTATAGTCAAGGTATCGAGCACTTAAGTTTTGTCATTATCTCTGATATAGCTGAACATGGTAGTGTGGCAGTGCATCTTTTCATATCACAAATGATTGATTTTTTAAAAGATAACACAGAACATCCTATTGAAAAAATAAAGTCTATATGACTGATGGTGCGGGATCGAAGTATAAAAATAAATATAATTTTATAAATCTATGCCACGACAAATCAGATTTTAATATAGACGCAGAGTGGCACTTTTACGCTACCAGTCACGGAAAAGGACCGTGTGATAGAATAGGAGGTACATTGAAACGAGGTGTTCATCGATATAGTTTGTCTAGCAAGGACATTATTCAAACTCCAATGGATCTTAATGAATGGGCAAGAAAATGGCAACCAATAATGAATTTTGCATATACCAGCAAAAATGATTATAATGAAATGAAGTTACCGCTAGAAGCAAGATACAGAGAGGCTATAACAATAAAAGGTACACAATCATTTCATACGTTCATACATATAGATGAAAAAACATTGCTCATAAAAATATATTCTAATTCCGTTAAAACTGTGCTTTTAAGATTAGCCGTTAATATGCTATGTAAATTTATTTTATAATTATTATGGATGGATATTGTTTTTTATTACATAACCCAGAAAAAAAAGTCAATTATTATTATTATAAAACAAGAATTCCGGTAGGTTGAGTTAAACAGATGATTCACTGCATTTGTTAAAAAAAAGTTGAAAAAAGGGAAATCAAAATTTTGTAAAAATTTTATTTTTAAAACAAGAAATTATATACTCGGGAAACTTTTGTTTTAGGCTACGAACTAATTAAACATTTTTTTTTCTGATAAAAAAAGTGGTAAAGGTAAAGGTATCCCCAACAGCGCTATCTTTGAAATTGTTTTTTAAGTTTAACACACTTTTAAAAAATTATTAAAAAATTTTAAGTAATTTTTTTAATTTTTTTTTATAAGTGCAATCAATTACCTTTCTAATGAGCTATAAATGACTTAAATCGGTTTGGTCAATCGTTAGCAATCGATATTCAAAGATACTCATGTTTCGCAAGCCCCTAAAACTTTGCCGCCACCCTGTGTCCCCCAGAGCGAAATTTAATTTTTTGAAAGAAACGGTATTTTTATTTTGTCATTGGCTATCCGTATATGAAATTTTATCGAAATCAGAGGGGGTCAGGTCACATGCTAGAACAAATGCTGTTGCGATGACGTGGTATTGTTCAATTGATGACCATCTAGTTTATAAAAACACAAAATGTAAAACAAATATATTATCATCGAGTGTAAATATACTTACTCGCAGAGTATCAGACAGGAAGATACATATGCAATCTTGGAAATATAGTGACGATTATGGAAAACGATAGAACACAACAACAATAGAACATCATCAAGAAAATTCTCGTTAAAGAATCATCTTCAAGAAAATTCTCGTTACAAAAAAAATATACAAATCAATAAAACCAAATCAACGTAACCAAAGTAAACATAAAGTAAAGTAAATCTATTAGAGAATAGGTATAAATCAACAAATTAAAAAAAAAGAGTAGATTTCACACCTAGGTGTCAATATTTGAAGATCGTCTTATTGTTGAAATAAAGGAAGGAAAAAAAAGGGTGTGTTCATCTAGAATATTACAGTACCATCAAGGCTATTTCATGTAGTACATATAAGAGGTGTTCTTCGAGGATAGAGATAGTATAAAATTGTTAGCGATACAAAATTTAGCAGTGATAAAGGTGAAGTACAATTAACACTGTTATAAGTAGAAAGTTAAAAGTGATATTGTGAACAAGTATAAAAGAATTATAAGTGGTGAAATATTGTTAGTAATAGAAGAACTAAAAGGGGAATAGTAATAGGAGAAATATTTTTATTGTAAAATCTTGAACGAATAAAATTATAACGTTTAGAAAATCCATTGTGTTTTAAATTTCCTGATTTAGTGATCGAACTAAATAATTGTAACTCGGCTAAGAAACGTCACAATATTTTTTATACCCCATCCATACATAAACGAAGTTCAGCTGTTGTTCTTTTAGCAGGACAACCAGAAAACAGAGTACCCACTTCTTTAATAGCTTCAAAAATGCAACAAATCTTGAACACACTGGCTACAAAGATAACTGCTTTCTTCTTTCTTAGAAATGCATTTCAATGGCTTAAATGCAGAGATCGAATGACAGATAACCATGCATACCCATTTTCAATGAATCTGTTTTATTGATGCAATCTTACTATAAAGAAATCAAGCTCCTTTCATCGCATGTGGTTGGAAAATGAACTCGGTTCAACGTTTTTACAGCAATTGAGAATTATCAACCGCGTTACACGGGTCACTTTTTGCGTACTACACATGCCACTGGCCGACACTGAGATAGATGTATTAATTACGCGTGCAATATGTTACATCAAAATTCAAAATCTAATTCATGCATAGTTTCTTTCTCGTTCATGGAAAAAAACATAAATCGCAAATGGCTAAAGATATTTGGCTTTAAAAACTCGAGGAAATTAATTAATATATGAACGTGCATTTCGCAGCAAAAATTTACATCGAAGCGGTGATAATTGCTGCTGCTTAATCGTTAAATGTGAAATTGGGTCGTGAACAAAATCACTACACAAGTGACCTTTGAGGGTGATTAACACGGATAATCAGCAAACTGCCAATATCAGGGTATAAGAGAAACGTTCTTCATGGCAGAAATTTGATCCCGAAATGACAAAGATTAAGCTTGTGCCTCATCCGGAATAGCAGCGTTATTGCTACCGGTGGAAAAAAATACCAAATTCAACCCACCGATCGACACCATAAGACAAAATAAATGTTTGCCTAAAACGCTCTGCCTTGTGGCAACAAGTAGATACGTTAGAATTACCTACACGTATGACGTTAAAATTACCTACACATAATTGCAGTACTGGGTGTCAACAAAAAAGCACAAACTTTAATGTTTAGCAAATAAAGATTCAAATTTTATTGCATTTTTATCAATTTTTCCAAGCTTAAGTAATATTACATAATATTACCAATTTGACCGGTAATTTTATTATGGGTAATATTACTTTTACATCTGTATTTGTGAAGCATAATGATAATATTTCGAAAGTACATCTTCAGCATTTCTAGCATTGGCAAAATCACATCTGGATTGCTAAAAGTTGCTTTTGCATCTTTTTATATAAGACAAATAACGCGAGATATATAACCAAACTATCCGCTGGATTGAACGTATAATTATATTGAGGCCATGGACTTGTCAATTAACCGATTAGATTCCATGTGAATATTCTCTAGTGATACGATGAAATTTAAATAAAATAATTTAAATAATTTATTTTTGTTTTATGGTTTTTACGTTTTGAAGGTAAAATATAGTTAGTATACTATACATTCCTTATTCATAATCAGATACTAAATTTAATTGTATTAGTTGAGAGTGCTCAATTATCTGCTCCTATACATATGCATTTTTATATGCAATTTTGATATGAGTACAAATAGTTGTAGTTGCGGATTGTTATATATACCGTCATGAAACTTTTTAGATGAATATTTCGTTTAACAAAAGTTAAAGAAAACAATAACAGAAAAGCTATTGTTTTTGTTATTTATTTTGCAATTATTCAATTTTATCATTTAATTATTACTTCGGTCTGAAAGACCTAAGTATTACATTCATGAGCCAAAAGTGAAATTCTTATCCCCACTTTTTGGGCATTTCTCGACGTTTTAGGACCTACAGATTCTTAAAAAGCAAAAAAAAATGTACGTCTGTCTGCCATTCGGCCGTCCGGCCGTCGTTACCTACGAAATCTAGAAAACCGAAATCTAGAAACAAGAAATCTTGATGGTAGAGATTGGTATGTGAGATCAAAAACTAGATTATTGCATTATAAGTTTGTCAAAAAAATGTGGTCAAGTGTGTCAAAAGAAAGATTTTTATTTATTTTTTTACCCAATTTTTTTTGAAAAAAATAAAATTAATTATTTATATCACATGAAATTTTATTACTATTATTTAGAATTATGGCATTATAATTTTGTAAAAAAAAATTTTTTCAAGTGTGTTAAAAGAAAGATTTTTATTTATTTTTTTACCTAATTTTTTAAAAAAACATTAAACAAATTATTTGTGACATGAAATTTTATTATTATTATAGAGAATTATGGCATTATAAGTTTGTTAAAAAAAAAATGTCAAGTGTGTCAAAAAATGGTTTTATTTATTTTTTTAGCCAATGTTTTGAAAAACAAAATTTTGCGTCATAAAAACGTTAATGTAATTGCAAATGAAATTGGATATAGGAAATTTTGAATTTGTTATAATTTTTGAAATATTTTTGGAATTTTGAAAAAAGTTTGTATTTTTGATTTTGTAATAACTTTTGCAATATTTTTAGAATTTTGGAAAAAGTTTTAATTTTTGTTTTTGTTATAATTTTTGCAATTTTTTTAGAATTTTGAAAAAAAAAAGAATTCTTTTATATATAATTTTAGAATATTGAAAAAAGTTTCAATTTTCGATTTTGTAAGAATTTTTGGAATATTTTTAAAATTTTGAAAAATTTGAAATTTTTGATTTTATTATAGTTTAGAATTTTTGAAATTTTGAAAAAAGTTTCAATTTTTGCAATATTTTTTGCAGTATCTTTAAAATTTTGGAAACATTTTTAAATTTTTGGTTTTGTTATAATATTTGCTATATTTTTAAAATTTTGAAAAAAAAAATAGAATTTATAAATAGTTTTTGAATTTTGAAAAAAGTTTTAATTTTTGATTTTGTAAGAATTTTTGGAATATTTTTAGAATTTTTAAAAAAGTTTGATTTTATTTAATTTTTAAAATATATTTGGAATTTTGAGAGAAATGTAAATTTGTGATTTTGTAATATTTTCTCGAAACACTAAATGGAGAGGTTTTCGAGTAGTTTGCTGGGTATATCATCTTTTCAAGAGTTATGTTTGATATACATCGCTGCCCAAAACTAAAAACTCTGTTCTCATAAAAGTTTTTGCCGAAAACTATATCAAAATCCTTAACCCAGACCGAAGTCTTGATATCTCAGAGCTGTGAGATTTCAGTTCCTCCATATTTTCTTCATTTTAATGCTGTTTTTATTGAGTTACATTAACTAGTATACTTTTTCTCGAAAATTATAATGTAACTATTTGTTAACATGAGTATTACATCAAAAATTACATTATGATTGCTTGAATCATGAAATAGAAAATATCAATTAGGGAAACCTGAGCTTTGGTATTTTTCTTCACATTTATAGAAATAAAAAAATCGTTAATTGTTCAACAGAGACTCACTCAAATTCCATAATTTGAATATTCAGAGACTTGATTTATTATTTATATAATAAAAATACTAATCAATTATTGGGCTTCTGTCTCTCAAGGTATTGGCGTACTGCGTAATTGTAACTAATTACAAAATTGTGTAGTGAAATGGCGAAACTATTTCAAAATTTTGAATCTAATTATAAGTTAAACTACAAATTCCATATCACTTAGATTTAAAATTTATTTTAAACATAAATTAATTAACTGATTTTTCTATATGTTCCAACAGAAATTTTTTTAAAAAGTTTTGATTTAAAGTCACGATTTATATCAATACTATGTAATTAGGGAGCAAAATTTGTACCAAAGTTAAACCTTTATTCGTGTCGTGTCTTTTATTTAAATTAATTTTTACAAATTGTAATAACTACATTTAGTTATAATATGGATGTTATATGAGTTCTAATTTTTTGTGACAGGTCATTGCAAAACAAACTTGTGTGGGAATGTTGACTGATTTTCAATTTGTTCAATTAATTATATATCAGAGCTGGTCTGAAATTATAACACTTGATGGCATATTACTGTTAATTTGTCATGTTAAAATACCGTTTTTTTTCTCGTAATTAAGATTCGATCGTAAATCGTAAGATCATTTTTCAATTTGATCAGTCAACCACATAAATACCACAGCAACAACAACAACACAAAACGTTGATCGGAAATAAAAACATAAACATTAATTTCTCTCATTTCTTGTTTACCTTTTTTTCTGATATTTATTTTCTTAAAAGAAAAAGAAATTTTCTTTTTTGTTGTAATTTTTTTTTCTTTAAGGTGAATTGAAATTGAAAAAGAAATTTACTTTTGATTTCAATTTCTTTTTGTACAATAAATAATAACAAATACGGATACAATAAAAATATAGTAAAATTTGCGTTTCTCAGAGAGAAGTTGATTTTTAAACTGTGATCAGTTGAAATCGGTAAAGATGTAAGTTTTAAATGATCATCATTGACAACGAATACAGAGATGTTAAATTTTTTTAACATAAATTAAAAAAAGATATAACATTTTTAGTAAAGTTTTCAATTTCATCGCGAAACTAAAAAAGTTTTGTTATACACTGAGTTCAGTTGAAGCAACAGTTGATAAATCGCGAATGAAAAGTAAATTTTTTGAAGTAATTTCTGGAACAATTTTTAGACCTGTTCACAAATAGGGGTCATCAATTTGTTGCCGATTTTTAACATGCTTGCTTTTGTTACAGATCGTAAGAAGTTGCGAGTAAATGTTTAAGTAGAAATATCTCATATGTGCAAATTCGAATGATAATAGCAATTTAATGATTGAGTTTTAATTCGAATTTTCAGGTTTACCAGTGTTTAGAAAGTGATCTGACTATATTCAAAAACAAGAATGAAAACAATATAAAAACATTTAGAGTATTACCAGAAGCTTTAAAGGAGGGACGAAAAGAATCACTGATTGCGATATATAAGATCTCAACTGCTGATATAAAAGATCTCATAACGACTGTAGCTGATATTTGGTTCTTTTTGAAAGTGTTTCATGTCGATCAACAGGTATATATATTTAACGGTTTATATACAGAGTTTCGAACCGGAACCGAACCGTAAACCGAAAACCGTTATTAACCGAAATTTTGGGCTGAACCGTAACGTAACCGAAACCGTAATTTTTTTTATGTAATGAACCGTAACCGGAACGAAAAATCATTTTATTTACGGTTCATGTAAAACGGTTTGCAGTGAAAAAACAAAAAAAATGTTCTAACAAAAAGCTACTCATATATTTTGAGTAAAAGATTTTCATTTTACATGTAAAATTAGCTATAGGTACTACAATTTTGGTTTCTAATCTATTCCAAAATTTATTACATTTTTTTAAAATACCATGAAACTATGCAGCAAATTTTGAGAGGCATATTGAACGGTTTCATAAAAAAGAATTTAAAATTTTAAAATGTCTTAAAATATCAGCAAAAGCTTCATGTAAACGAAATCTGGCATCAAAGTTAAGCTCAAGCTTAATGACGCTTACTCCAACGTTATTAGACATGAAATTTAAACCTCAAAATATTACGGTCTATGTTTGAAAAGCTTCTTCCTGAAGCCTGTATCGATGTTCTAGATTCAATAATTACTGAAGTTGTTTCTTTTGAATTTTTGCATAAGAATACTGAAAATCCTTGATTTTGACATCGGAACTGAACCGGAACCGAACCGAAAACCGGAACGAAAAAATAAACTAAGGAACCAAACCGAAAACCGGAACGAAATAACAGTCGGAACGAAACCGTAAACCGAAACGGAAAACATTTCGGTTCGAATCTCTGTTTATATATGCATCTGTATAAACCATTGTAAAAATAGCTCTTACAATCTCCCAGTTAAAAAAATTCTTTTCTCTGCCTTATAACTTCAGATAAAATAAAGATCACTTTTATATTTTTATATCTGATTATATATTTACCAGATCACTGAATAAAATCCAATCTAATCGAAATTAGTTCTAAACATGTTCGACATAGGTCACCCAGTAAGAACTTGAAACGATTATTGTAATTTGTAACAACTGAACCGATAACAACTGATGATAAAAGAATCGCTCGAAGCGTTTTTTTTTCACACACCCACTGCACAGAGTAAGTTCGTACAAATAAAAGTGGAAATGCCAGGTAATCCCATTTAGCACACATAAAATACAATCGATTTATATAAATGCCACTACAACCTATGAGCATAATCTCTTTCCACATTTAATTAAAACTATTACCGCACACGGTTTACACCATAAAATTATATATTTTTATCCGGATTTAATAAAAAAGTATTAATACTTTTTTTAGTTTTACTTACGGTTTCGTTGGAATCGGTTTTTCGTTTAACGGTACTTTAGTTTGTTTATCTTTTTATCTTTTTTTTTATTTATTTTTTTAAGTGAGAGTTTCGCGGATTCAAAACAAATAAAAAACAAAATGAAAACATAAATATAAACATTAAAACAAAATATGGGATTAGGCGTGATTTTAAAATATAAAATTTAAAATTGTAATTTATATTATGCATTTGACTTCTTAATTATTATTAATTAATTATGAAAATATTTTATTTAAATTCGCATACGTTTATAAAACTTAAATCATGTGAAGTGAGAAAAATTATTTTAAAAAAAATTAAGTAATTATTAAGTTTTACAATTAAATTATATATGTTAATTTATATTATTGTAATTATTATGTGTGGTTTGTTTTAAATTAGTGATTTTTAATTGGGTTTTTTTTAGTAAAATATAAGTTAGAAAAATTAACATAAAATATATTATAATTGTTGTTAATAAAAGAAAAGTTAAATAAAAATTACAAATTTTTTTATAAATTTATTGTAGATTTTATTATTGTGTTCATCATAAAAAATATAAAGTTATGATTTTTCATAAATTTTTTATTACTATAACATAGTGTTAGGAAATAAAGAAAAAATAATTTCAGCTTTTTGGATAACCTAAAAAGTTAAATGAATTGGATTTTTCAAATATTTTCATTCAAAATACAGGTAACTAGTGATTTATGTTACTTATTTTAATTAAATAGATAACATACTTAAATATAGGCGGCAAATGTATACCGATTTGGATGATTTAATATGTAAGCAAAATGTACAAGGTTGAAATGAATACGAAACTATCCATAGTGTATGGTTATATGGGCTGATGATTGTAACTATTAGTTATTAGACTTCTAATTTTTATGGTTGAACAAATTAGAAGCTTAGATTTTACGTAAATTTCTGTTTTAATTTAAGTAAAATAAAACAATTAGGTTGTTTTATTTTAAGGGTTTTAGGTTCTTGGTAATTACTCAAAATATCGCTTAAAATCAATCAAACGGGTCAACTTTGCTTATCACTTACATATATATATGGTAACGATAAATTCTAAACTGTAAGACTCAGAGTGTATGTGATAGGTGTAAAAAAGTAAATATAACTTGACGTGACTATTTTTGACCTAGCATTTTTAGGTAGATTTCATATAAAAATCTACCTATTGCAATGGGCTTCATCTTGGAATTTCGGAAAAATTTTTGTGCCAAACGACTATATATGATAAGCGGAGACAAAAAAACAAAAAAAAAAAAATTATATATATATATATATATATATATATATATATATATATATATATATATATATATATATATATATATATATATATATATATATATATATATAAACGATATGAGATATAACGAAAACGACCGGCACTCTCACGGTCGCATTTGTTGAGGTAGATCAAAAAAATTTTCTGTACTTGTGTGTTCTAATAATATCTTGAACAAGTTCGTGAATCAGCAAAATCCGACACGTGGTTAAGAAACTAGAGGCTTTTTTCTGAAAAAAATTGATATTTTAAAACCGTTATAACGGCCGTTTGGATACTAATATTTCAAAAAGTTAACAAATTTAGAATCTTTGAAATCTTTTTTATCAATTTGTTTTAAAACTAGACCTCTGCAGTTAGAGGTTCCTGAGTGAGCGGCTCCAACAAAAAAGTTTGCGCAAAAAAATTGTTTTTGAAACAACCGGCACTCTCACGGTCGCATTTATAAGGCCAGATCAAAAAACCTTGTCTAAAAATGTGCGTTTTGTTAATATCTTGAACAAATTCGTAAATCAGCCCAATTCAACACATGGTTAAGAAACTAGAGGCTTTATACTAGGAAAAAACTCTGTTTTTTAGATCCGCTATAACGGACGTTTGGATTCTAATATTTTTAAAAACTTCATAAATTTAGAATCCTTAAAACCTTTTTAATCAGTTTCTTTCAAAAAAAAGACCTCTGCAGTTGGAGGCTTCCGAGTGAACGGCTCTTAGCTTAACTAGCTTGTAAAACACAAAATGCGTTTGAATCAACCGGCGCTCTCACGGTTGCATTTGTGGAGCCAGATGAAAAAACCTTTCTTAAAAATGTGTGTTTTATTAATATCTTGGACAAGTTCGTAAATCAGTAAAATCTGACACATGGTTAAGGAACTAGAGGCTTTATACTAGAAAAAAAAGTGGTTTTTTTAATCCGTTATAACGGCCGTTTGGATACTAATATTTTTAAAATTTTCATAAATTTAGAATCTGTGGAAACATTTTAATCCGTTTCTTATAAATATAAACCTCTGCAGTTAGAGACAAAAAAGTTTGCAACAATCCCCAACTACAATTTCCAAAAACCTTATAACAGTCAATTTCAACCTTATAACAGTCAAAAAAATAAAAGATTTGAATAGAAGAAATTAATTTTTTTTTCTTAGAAATAAACTATTTTGATATTTTGCAGTAATTGCACGACATATGATATAGAGTAGGTTTGTGTCATAAATTATCACACACATGTTCTGTGGTAGATTTGATATTTGTTTGTTGCAAAATTGGATAGATATAATTTTGCTTGTAGGTAGCTAATTTTCTTTTTAAAATTTGTTCGATATCTGTTTGAAATTAGTTTGTTTTGTTTAAACTAATCTGATACATCAGATTCTACTGGCACACAAAACTGTCTGATCTCGAAATCTACCTATTTCTAGCGGATATACGTGCCGCTTGGACTTTTAATAGTTAAAAACTATTTAATCATATCCTGATGGGCTCTTTTGATTCGGTTTGATTTCCTTGCTAATTTCTTTGTTTCCTATTAAATAAATACGTTATTGGTAGGTTGAGGCAGTTGCTTTTGTAAAATGAGAGTCAGGTAAGATAGTTTTGACTACCATAAAATAATGCTTTTATATTTTCAATCCCAGCAGAAGTCTAATTTATTTTTTCTCCACAAAATTTTTACCATAAAACACTAAATGAAATGGATTTGGCTATAATACCAGTAGGTGTTTTATTTGCTTTAAATTCAACACTTTTAGAACTGCTCCCGTCAATTATTGTTTTAAGTTCTGCGTTCAAAGAATCTATCAAATTATAGATCTAATTTCATTAATTGAAATGGATTAAATATCACGAACCTTTATGAGACGCATAAAGAGTTCTATCATAGGATTACAGATGGGATGAACTGTGAAATTAAAACAGGTCGTTAACATAAATAAGAAAACGAAGGGGTGAACTAGCTGATTAATGAGGAACTTCATTGTTTCTTGAAAAGCATCCGATCAGATTACAAATTTTATGAAATAAATCACTTTCGTAGCTTCATCAAAGTCTTTCGATTTACATTTTTCTTCATAAAATGTGCTGTGTAGTAGAAAATGTGTCACAACAGCACATAAAAAATCTTTTAAGACCTACCACCGTCAAGAACATGCGTTTTAAGGTGATGATGATGCAAATTAATTTTTGTTTTTATTTTTTTTTAAAGAACAATAAATCCTATCACATTTAAAATATGACATGGATTATCCAATATATCATGATAGGATAGAGAAATAAAAATAAAATAAAAGTTAAAAACCAAATATGTTTTAAAAATTTGTAGAACTCAACTAAAAATAGGGTTGCCAATAATTCAGCTTATGCCATATTTGTTGATCATGTGACACACTGTCTTCCTCAACGATTAAAGCTCACACATAAAGTTATACGAAGGTTCATTTCTTACAGAAACTCCTATGCCAATATCAAAGAAAGTAGTAAGTGGGCAAATTCACCAAAAAATTACAAATCAACAAAAATGATCCCGCCGTGCGGATAGACTAGAGATAATATTTAGTTGTAATTTTCTTCCAAATGGCATTTCTTTTAATTTTAAATGTCTCTTTGCATTCTTTGGAAAAGCATTTTATGCAAGTCAGCCAAAATTATCAGAAAAAAATTATAGAATTAAGCTTGCATCCCTGACTTAAAAAAATAATCTAGGTATCAAGTTTAGGACTGGTATACTCTCTTATTACAATAGCAAAGACACGATATTAGTGCTGTAAAGTGTCTTCAGTTACCAGTTTGGTAAGGTGATCGTGCAATGGCACGGTAGGAAAACGTGTATTTGGAATGATTTGCTGAGATGTAACAAGTACTGTAATTGCACTCTTCATGACAAAACAAACGGAGATTGCGACAGCCGGAAGAGGTCGTGACAGCCATTATAGACATTCCTGGTAGCGTCACAGAAGCACTTAACGAGGTTTTTCTAGATGAAGTGGCAGAGTCACCACTCCCTAACGAAACACGATAGAAGTAGCAAGACATCTACGATTGGTCAGGATAATATCTATCATGGAATAGCAGCATTAGCTGTTGTGGCCAGAACGTTAACTAAGAAATAACCTAGACAAACGTCCATTTTTCACGTTTTGTTAAGAAAACAATTTTTGATTTTCTTAATATTATAAAAAAAGTTAATTGAAATATTAGTAAACCGACATGAAACAGGGCAAACAAAAATCAGACAAATGACGTATACCAAACTTTATTGCTCTATTTCGATATTAATAGTTATCAAACTACAAGTAGGTCTCAATTTCTCAATTCAAATAAAGTATATCAACGGCTTAGAACACCCTTGATTTTCCTAATGTAAAAAATGTAAGGGATCAGTCTTTCAAACTTTTATGCAAAACGTCGAACCAAAAAATTTATTTCTGAACAGGATTGAAACTACGGCACTGATGAGGATGGTTCGCATCCAGTTCAAAACACAGAAAAAGAGAAGTGAAATTAATCTCTAAATCTTTTTCTTATATTACATTTATTGACCAATAGATTTCACATTGATTGGAAATACTGGTGCCTTAGGGTGTTGACCATAATTAAGGATGCCCAGATTTTCAACATTTCAAGGAGCACAGTCTGAACTGCAACACTCCTTCCCAATATATTACAAACTCGCACTCTCATGTCGTATTGGCAATCCTGATAAATCTATATGAAAGTTAATGTTTTAAACGTTGATTGATACAGTCGTCAAAGAAATTTTGCTCAACATAAAATTTATACTATTCAGAACAAAAGTTACAGTGACTCTACTCGACTCCACCCATTTGTCGAAGATTACATTTTAGAATGTTAGCATCGAAATTCTTTCAGAATAGTTTCAAAGTTTTTGTTATATGCATAAAATATTTAGTCAAATTTATGTCAACGTACAATTAATCAAAATAGTAAAATTAAAATAAAAAGATTGTTTTCAGTCAAAATTTTCGGATGATGGGCAGAGGCTTATTGTTACTTTTAAATTGACAAAAAATCTGAACTGAAAATAAACGAGTTCGTTTTTCAAAGACTGTTTTGGGCATAAATTGACTTTATGTTATATAATATTTTTAAATATAAAAAAAGTTTTATTTGAAAAACAGACATCCAAACAATTAATCAAAATTAGTTTTTCTAAATTCACATATTACCAGTCCAAGTATTGCCACAGGATGTAATAAACAGGTTTCTGTTTATATAGTCCAGTCAATGAGCATTTTCCCGTATAATCCTTTCAAACAACACCAATTTGCACAAAAATTTGGATTTAGGTTATGCTTGCCCTCTACTTCAAAGTTGATCCTATGTCGGTGGTTGCTTAAATCCTAGGTGTGAAAGGCACCCCTTCTCGGGAGGTGAAAAATATTATATTCAAAATAAGTTCGGGAATAGATAGATTGACTAATTTCAAGCAACTTTTGTCACAGAAATATTTATCTGAAAGTCGATACTTTTCGAGTTATTGGCGAGTGAAAGTGTCAATTTTTCATTAAAAAAACCACGTTTTCAGATGGTTTTTCATGAATAACTCAAAAAGTAAGTATTTATTATAAAAATAATTTTAGGATGTAATATAGCTTACTAAACAAAAAACAAAATGCTGGATTTATGGTGTCTGTAGTCACAATACAAACGGAGCAATAGCTTTTAGCAATACAAGCGGAGCAATTAGTAATATGCTCCCGAAAGTTGACAGGTTAAAAGTGCTTGGTTTTGAAAAAAATTGAGGTGGAAGTGAAAAGAGATTTTTGAACTTTTGAAAAAAATTACCTTTTCTTCAAAATTACTACAAAACTATTCATGATACGTAAAATTTGTTTGTGTATTACATAACTCTATGTTATGTTTTTTTTAACAATTCGGTATCCTTAGTTTTTCTTCAATATAAAAATTAAGTTAGATATGGCTGTTTACAGTTTGCATATGTTCGTAAACAGTAACTTCTTCAAGCCCTTTCAGCCCACACCCCTTTAAAACTAAGCACTAAAAGAAAATTTAATTTACATGAGCTTAAAGCTCTTAAAAATACCTACAAAATGTTTATTGATTAGTTACTTGATAGCTTGAAGACTAAGGGAGCTATGGGTAAAAAACTAATCACATATTTTGGCTGAAATGAGAACACATTTGTTTAAGATTTATTTGAGCATTGATGAATACATACTATACCTATATTTTAGTTCAGTGTTATGCAAAGTATAAGGAAATTGTGGGAAAATTAAACTAAAGGTGATCCGAGCTATGAGGGTCAAATGGGGTGAGCCTTTTGGGGTCGAAACTTTTACTTTAAAATTTTTTTGATAGAAAGTCTAGTTTCGCTCAAAATTGTATCGGCGAATATATTCCACCCCAAAAAGGGGTGAAATATATTCAAAGGGGTTTCACCCTCGTAGCTCAGATCTTTAGTTCAATTTTCCCATCATTTGCGCAATATTTTCTTCCATAATCCAACAGTTTTCATGTTGTTACTAATTTTTTTCCTTAGCATTAATTATTTGCATTGGTCTATATTTTGTATAGTATATAGACTAGTAAAATTGTATTTTTTGTATGAAATTTTAATTTACTGTTATAAAATTTCATGCATCAGTAAAACAAATTTTTGATAGAAGATTTTAATGAATAGTTTCAATTACTTTCAACTAATGGTAAGATTGATTTTTTCCATAAATCAATAAATTTAAAAAAAGTGGTAGATTTACTTACCTGCATATCTCGCAAAAATTAGACATGAATCATTTCTTAAAGCCACCACGAAATAAAATGCAGTTAAGTTGTCTTCGCTTGGTCCAACAATTGGTGCTTTAAATGAGCACATAAAAAGAGTTTACTTACAAACCCAGTTATAGCTAGGAAATAAAAATCTTAATCCACTTGATTGGGGTTGGGTTAATATTGAATAAAATAATAACTCCAAATCCACCTGCACCTGAAGAACTGTTGAAAATGATTTTTGTAGCTATAAAAAAGGTTGCGGTTCAGCGTGCGGTTGCCGAAAAGTAGGAATTTTCTGCAATTCGACATGTTTAATATGCAGCGGAGACAATTGTCAAAACTGTGCTCCAATTATGGACCTAGAGGAGGACGAGGAGGAAGACGAAGATGAGGTCGACGCGGCAACGAATGAGGACGAAGAGGAAAAGGAAGAGGCGTGTGAAGATAATTAAAATAAATATTACAAACTTTGATCAGTAGTGGTTGTTTTTTTAAAAATTGTTAAAAAATACATCTCATTTCCAATAATAAAAAGATAATAGAAGTATTATATTTTGAATTTAAAAAAAATTTAGCTGTAATTTTTAATTTTTTTTAAAGGGATGTTTTTTTATAAGGGTTGAAACTTATAAATAAATGATCCCAAAATTAAAACAGTATATCTTCATTTATTATCACTATAAAATTAAATTATTTCAAATTGCTGAATAAATAACATTTTCCATGTCCCTTAATAACAATAACCCTTCATTCAACTTATTTCAAAATGATTTCAATCGATTTCAAGCTTTAATCTACAACTTTGGAGTTCTTTTCGATTAGAGAATGTTTGACCCTTAAAAAAATTAAGCACCCACCGGCATTGGGTCAACTTTGAATTAGAGGGAACGAAGAGCTTAAATCCAAATTTTTGTCAAAATCGGTTTTGTTTGTAAGAATTATACAGTTTTGCCGTATTTTATGTTCATTGACTGGACTAATACCGGGATATTTGCAATTAAAAACAAAAGATAAGAAAAGTAATAAAATGACTTCTAGACCGAGAACGATCTCTATATATAAAGGGGTGTGAAGTTTGAAACAATATCAAAGATAATCTTTTATTTTTTTAATTTCGATTTAATTTTCACTAACTAATCTCTAAAGCTAAAGAACATTTTAAGTAGATTTCATATAAAAATCTACCTATTGCAATGGGCTTAATCTCGGAATTTCGGAAAAATTTTTGTGCCAAACGACTATATATGATAAGCGGAGACGAAAAAACAAAAAAAAAATTTATATACATATATATATATATATATATATATATATATATATATATATATATATATATATATATATATATATATATATATATATATATATATATATATATATATATATATATATATATGTATATATATATATATATATATATATATATATATATATATATATACACGATATGAGATATAACGAAAACGACCGGCACTCTCACGGTCGCATTTGTTGAGGTAGATCAAAAGAATTTTTTGCACATGTGTGTTCTATTAATATCTCAGACCAGTTCGTGAATCAGCAAAATCCGACAAGTGCTTAAGGAACTAGAGCCTTTTTTCTAAAAAAAATTGATTTTTTAAAACCGTTATAACGGCCGTTTGGATACTAATATTTTAAAAAAATTAACAAATTTAAAATTTTTGGAATCTTTTTTATCAATTTGTTTTAAAAATAGACCTCTGCAGTTAGAGGTTCCTGAGTGAGCGGCTCCAACAAAAAAGTCTGCAAAAAAAAATTTTTTTTTTAAACAACCGGCACTCTCACGGTCGCATTTGTAAAGCCAGATCAAAAAACCTTTTCTAAAAATGTGCGTTTTATTAATATCTTGAATAAGTTCGTAAATCAGCCAAATCCAACACATGGTTAAGAAACTAGAGGCTTTATACTAGAAAAAAATGCTATTTTTTAGATCCGTTATAACGGCCGTGTGGATTCTAATATTTTTAAAAGCTTCATAAATTTAGAATCTTTGAAACCTTTTTAATCAGTTTCTTTAAAAAAAAAGACCTCTTTAGTTGGAGGTTTCTGAGTGAGCGGCTCCAACAAAAAAGCTTGTAAAACACAAAATGCGTTTGAATCAACCGGCACTCTCACGGTCGCATTTGTGGAGCCAGATCAAAAAACCTTCCGTAAACATGTGTGTTTTATTAATATCTTGGACAAATTCGTAAATCAGAAAAATCTGACACATGGTTAAATAACTAGAGGCTTTATACTAGAAAAAAAAGTAGTTTTTTTAATCCGTTATAACGGCCGTTTGGATACTATTATTTTTAAAAACTTCATAAATTTAGAATCTGTGGAAACATTTTAATCCGTTTCGTATAAATATAAACCTCTGCAGTTAGAGGTTTTTGACTTGTTGGCTTCAACAAAAAAGTTTGCAACAATCCATAACTACAATTTTCAAAAACCTTATAATGAAAAAAAAATAAAAAGGTTTGAATAGAAGAAATTAATTTTTTTTCTTAGAAATAAGCTATTTTGATATTTTGCAGTAATTGGACGACATATGATATAGCGTAGGTTTGTGTCATAAATTGTCACACACATGTTCTGTGGTAGATTTGATATTTGTTTGTTGCAAAATTGGATAGATATAGTTTTACTTATATGTAGCTAATTTTCTTTTTAAAATTTGTTCGATATCTGTTTTAAATTAGTTAGTGTTGTTTAAACTAATCTGATACATCAGATTCTACTGGCACACAAAATTGTCTGATCTCGAAATCTACCTATTTCTAGCGGATATACGTGCCGCTTGGACTTTTTTTTTATATTATAACTTAACTGAGTCTATATAACAATTTTACTTTTCAAGCTCAAAATTAACTTTTCAACTTATCTAAAATATAAATCAATCAATCAATCAGTTTTACACAACGACTTGGTATTTTAAAAAGGCTTTCTATTTATCTCTACCGTTTTCTTATTCAATTCATCAACAAAAATTATCGCATACCTTGAAAATCTGCCGTATAAAAAAAAAACAAATGAAAGACAGAAAATTCAAACAAACCGTCTTACACCATCAAATCATAACAATAAGGTCCTTCAAAATTCAATCAATTATTAAAATTGCGAACATATTTTAGTTCAAGTCAAGCATCACTAAATGATGTATCCTATTAACTATGGCAAGATCTGCGCAGCATCAATATACTCTATTTCGTTATCTGTTCAACAAATAAAAATATACGGGCTTCTAATAAAAAAAAAATAAAACAACAATTGATTATATACCGAAATATAAGATCCGTTAATTGAGTTCGAATGAAAGATAAACTAAAAGATGAATTTAGTTATACAGTGAAACGTTGTACATGGTCAGTTATTATTTATGAAATAATCTTAAGTTATTTGATACTACGGAATAAAGGTATGATTAATGTGTTGACTGTTTGTTTTTAGAATTTCGTAGAAAATGTCCACTGATAAGATTTTTGTTGGCATTACAAGGAAAGCTTCTTTCACAGTCGGTACAGTTTCCTATTACAAATTCGTAAGCCTTGATATTTTGCTAGCATTATGCGAAATCGGTTAATTTTTTGTGAATGTTGTAGCATTAAATGTTATTTTGGGCTGATAATACGTAATTACAATAACTCATAATAAAGGATGTAGAGAAAGGATATCTATATTTCTTATACTTAAAAACATAGTTATATGGTAAGAGACATAAAGCGCACAGTTGAAATTTTTACTTGTTTTATCTTTTGTGTGTAATTCTAAAAGTAAAAATATAATTAAAACTTTTGAGAAGCATAAGGAGTACAAAAGTCTAGAAAGGAGTCCTGTACTCCTGAGAGGAGTACGTCAGGTCACCTTAGTATAATAGAAATATTCTAATCCTTAGAATTCACACAAACACTATTGCCTAGAAATTTAATGAAAAATCCCTAAAACCCTAAAAAGGAGTATAATGACAGTGGAGAAATTTATCTTAGTTAAAATAATTGATGACGAAGTTTCAGCTTCGAATATATATAGCCTGGATAGCGATTGATATGCGTGTCTGCATTATCCCATAAAAGGATTCAAATCACGGCACTGCGGAAGATGGTTTGAACCTAGTCCAAAACACGTGAAAATAAAAATGAATTTTTTCTCTGACAAAAATAAAAGCATGAAATTGAAAAAATTCAAATTATCTCGTTAGTAATTTGAGTTTAATTGCTCACAAAAATCTTTAATAGTTATTCCTTAATGTTGCTCCTTGAAAAACCACATCACACTAAAACTCTTGTATCTTGAATATTTCGTATGCCGAATTGGTACTTATGTCAGTAAAAGGCGAAATTTGTTTAACACGTCAAAAAAAAAAACGATTACTATGAAACAATTTTATTGCACAATAATCAAACTTCATTTGCAACCACTGGTGTATAATTGCTGTTGTGAATTAGACGATGTTAACTAGTTTATACCTCCTGTTAGATTGTATCACAAATCTTTATACTTCTGGAGACACTCCCTGATCTTTGCATTTAAGACTACTTTAAGACTTGTGTACATCAGTAATTGCATTCATTGGAGTTAAGTATGTTATCCACGATTAAATAAAACTTAAGATATATCAAAAATAAGTCACGATATATATAACGTCAAAAACTTCCATAAATGTTCAACACTTAAATTCCAAAAGAAATTTTCTCGCAATTCCAGTACCATAGTGAAAACTATGTTAAACTGATTAAAATACCAAAAAAAAAATTAATGTCCCAAGGTGAATGTGATGTGATGATTAAATTTTTATTGTTATTGCCGTTGTTATTTTTTTTTATTTATTTAAGGAATCAATAACATTTTTTTTGTAGTTGTTGAATATAATAGACAGTCTCTTTGTTAGCATTTAGCACGTGATTGAACTGTTACAACAATTAATTTAACAACTGATTATTTGTGTAAATTAAATATTACAACAAGCTGCTGATTCTGTTGTTTCTCTTGGAAATAAATGAACATCATCTTAGATTATAATTCTTGTTATTCGGTTGATCAGCCTTCATAGTTTTAAATACTAAAATTGTTTTGTATTTTAATCAAACAAGTTTTTTTTTGTTCACAACTTGATCACACTTATGTAGTCACAATTTGAAAAAAATTGTCAATTTAGTTTTGTTTAAAATTTTGCTGAATAAACTAACATATTCGATTTTAACTTTTATGTCAAAGTCATAAATATTCTGATATGATCTCACCCATATCAGTCAAGAGCATTCGCTGGTTGAATATTAATTTTTTTTTACCAAATTTTATAACACAGTGTGGTCCACTAAAATTGGAGTTTGTCTAAATGATGATATAATAGCAGAAACAATTAGTGTATGTTCGGTTCCGTTTTGGATGCTTTTTTCGTCATTAAAAACAAGACGAAAAAAGAAGCCTTTTGTCTATATAATATGAAAAATAAAAATTAGCTATAGCAAACCCAAACCTTTAATACACCAGCTTCCAACTTTCTTTAGTTAACCGGAACTCACAATGTCACAAAACATGGCACCTTTTTGTAACAAAAATAAAATAAAACACATATAACGCATGCGTTATCATATTTACCAACAAAAAGTTGTCTAAAACAACGTTGCATTATTTGAAAAAATGCAACAAAAATTCTTTGCCTAAATTGCGTTTACTGAAAAACAAAAGTTTTGGCGTCAATCCACAACATTTTTTAAAAAGCTTCCATCAATTCAACGTCTTTAAATATACATATGTATATATTGTTGGAACTCTCCCCTTAACAGTTTTCTAGGTTCCACAGCGTTGATGACCAGAACCTTTGCTAGTGTTTGATTGTAAAACGCAAAAATGTAATAAGTGCAAAACTTGGCTGTTTTCTAGTTGTAGTATTACTCGGTAATGGTAATATCTGTCAAATAAAACAAAATAATTCTAAATAAACTATATTGTATTTAAAACCTTCGAATCATACAGGCAAACAAATTTTTTTTGGTTAAGGTTAATATTCAAATATTCATCACAGCCGTTATTGTTATTAAGAAATACCAAACAACGTCCTATAAATTTTTATGTCTTCGCTTAACAAAACAACTGAACAATTTACCTTGACTATAATCAACATTATCATTATTATTTTTTACATAAATCACATAATTATATAATCATTAACAATAATGATTAATTTTTTTTTAATAAAATAACAAATTTCATCTTTAAGACGAAACAATTAAGAAAAAGAATAAATAAAAAACAAAATAACAACAAGACGAAGAATAACGACAGAGAGACCACATAAATAATTTCTTTTTCAATTTCACTTTCATTTCTTGAAGTTTTTTTAACTTGATTTTTTTTATTTAACAAATGCAAGTAATTTCTTTCAACATACGGGTAATAACGTAAGACAGTAATAATTTATACATACTTACATTGTTTGTATTTATAGTACAGATAAAGTGTTACAGGGTGATGTTATAATGAAAGTTTTAAATGGAATTTTTACACTAGATAAAAACGATGGGTCAAGGTTTAATTGTACGGCAGGTGTATTAGTTTGATGTACTATATGCTGTTATCTATCGTCTGTCTGAAGTGGACCGTAGTACAATGTAGTATAAAATCGTTCACTTAAAGAAAAAATCTTGGTTGATTCAAACATGTTGCATTGTTACTCGAGCATTAAGTGAAAATTGGGGAATTAAATACGTTTGCGATAGAATCAACCAACGCTCCGGATTTAAATTAACAATTTAACCGTTGTTGATATATTTTTTTATAAGTATCACAAACATATTTGATTTGACCATGTTTGTAGTTGAGTCAACTATGATTTCATTTTCGAGCAACGATGCCGTGGTTGATTTAATTTTCAATTGACTACAAACGTGGTAAATAAAAAATTAGACTAAAAATAGTAATATTAAATACGTTTGTGATAGAATCAAGCAATACTCCGTATTAAATCTATTGGTTTGGTGCATCTTTGTTTTGTTTTTGCTGCTATCGATGTTTGTATGGGTTCGTTTTTTTCGTTAATATAATATTTGAAATTTTTTATATTAGAAATATGTATTTCGCATCAAATCCGACAAACATATTCATGCATATAAAGATAGCGTTCGTATATTTACGTTCTAAATAGGAAATGTATGAGTGTGATTTTATATGTAAAGGATGCGTCCATTTTTTCGCCATATTTTTAATGATACAATTTAAAAGACCGAAATTCAGAAATCAAAAAATTTAAATATTTGAATTATGTGTAGAAAATAATACTAATTTTCCATAATTTTCTCATCATCATCATCATCAAAAAATATTAAAAATATATAAGAATTTTTTTAAATCACTAAAATTAATTATGGAAAGGGTCTATTAATTTAACAAGATTGTTGATATTATATTCATAAAAAAATTTCTTCCGCCCATAATTTTATGTGCAGATAATATTAAAATTATTAAATTCAATTAAACAAGCATGTAAATTATTTCCTAAAATGTTAAATAAAACCAGCCATGTTAGAATATATAAAAAACTTTTTATTTTTCTACTCTTTTGTTTATTATTATTATCATTGAACGAATTTTGGTTTTCTTTTTTATTTTAACAAACACAATAATTTTCAAACAAAAACAAACTACTTAATTCAACTATGATTTGTGAATGTTTGAACACGAAATTGATCACACCGTTGTTGATTTAAATAATGAAAATTGTTACGTTTTTTAAAATAAATTGACAATGTTACATTGGTTAAAATAACCACGTTCATATTAGACGCAAAATCAAACAAGCTTTGTAGTTGATCCTACCAACGTTTTTTTTTTCGGTGTAGGTACAGATATATGTGATTTATCGGTTAGTTTAACGGACCATGTGTGTAACCTTAACAGCAATAACAAATTAATCAATCAAAAAATAAGTAACAAATTGTACTTTTATCAAAAAATTTTGAATAATTTTCCTTTATTTTTTTAAGTACAATTGAAATATCATTGAAAATTTAAGGTTTTGCAATTCAACAAACAGAAGATCCATTTGTTTTTTTACTTCACCACAATTTTAAATTGTGTGAAGTAATGCATTCTATCGTAAAAAAAATATTACATACCCCAAATTTTGTTTTTTCTTTTGTTTTGGACCATCCTCTATCTAAATAGCCAATAAAAATTTTGGTGTACGTCTGTGGGTGGGTGGGTGTACTTTCTGCTTAGGATCTTGATGAAAATTTGGCAAATGATACAGGTTCACTTGAAAATGGAAGATCTGGATTCATTTCAAATTTGGACAAAATGGCGGGGGTCTCCCGAACACCTCTAAGTTCAAATCTTTAATAACTTCTAATCCCGGACTATGATCTTACTGAAACTTAGTATATAAGGTTTTAGTACAGTTGTCAATATTTCTGCATACCAAGTTCCGGTTGGTCTCTTCCGGTTAAAAAGTTTTTTTTCCAGGGGTTTAGCCCTACTGTAGCCTACAATTACCGATTGATTTTCATGAAACGTTGGTAAAAGCTTTCAAGTAACATGAAAAAGATTTTATCAGCTTTTGGAGTACATTAGAAAAAGGGTTTGGGGATCCACCATACAACAGGTGCTTTTTTCCACAAAGTTTTTATATTTGTTGGGAGTATAAAACATTCGTTCGGGAAAGAATTTTGATGACACTTTGGAAAAAGATGCAAACATGTATGGCAAGGAACTGATCAGTTTTTAAGCGACAGTGAACAAAATGGAGTGGGGTCCCTGGAGCACCTGCTTTTTTGAAAGCTCTATAACATCACTACCTGATAATTGAATTGAATGAAACTTGATACATGAGCATTTAGTACGGTTCACAATAGTTCTGCCTTCCAACTTCCGGTTTTTCACTTCCGGTAAAATTTTTTTTGTACGTTTTTGAAGTTTTTTTCAGTGTCCTTATACACACTACAGCCTACAATAATGAAGTGATTATGATGAAACTTGTGAAAAAGGTTTCAATTAGTGTAAGAAGATAATTATCATCTTTTGGGACACATCGATCAAAGTGGCGGGGGTCTACCATACAAATGCTGACTTTTCACACTTTGTTTTTAAAGTTTGTTGGGAGAATATAGACTTCATTCATTCATTTATTTTAATGAAACTTTGAAAACAGATGGAAACTTAAATAACAAAGAACTGATTAGTTTTTGGACAATATTGGAATAAGTGGTGGGAGTGCTCCCGAACACCTGTTTACTGTGTCACCATTTTTTCAATGCTTGTTGGGAGCACACAGCATTCGTCTGCGAACGAATTTTGATGACACTTTGGAAAAAGATGCAAACATGTATAGCAAGGAACTGATTAGTTTTTGAGTGATAGTGAACAAAGTGGTGGGGGGTGTCCCACACACCTGTTTTTTTGAAAACTCAATAACATCTGTACCTGATAATCGAATTAGATAAAACCTAGTACATGAGCATTTAGTACGGTTCACAACAGTTCTGCATCCCAACTGCCGGTTTTTCACTTCCGGTAAAATTTTTTTTTTGTAAATTTTCAATTTTCTTCAGAGTGTTTATGCACACTACAGCATATAATAATGAAGTGATTATGATGAAACTTATGGAAAAGGTTTCAATTAGTGTAAGAAGATAATTATCATCTTTTGGGACACATTGATCAAAGTGGCGGGGGTCTACCATACAAATGCTTTTCACACTTTGTTTTTTAAGTTTGTTGGGAGCATACAGAATTCATTCATTAATTTATTTTAATGACACTTTGGAAAAAGATGGAGACTTAAGTAACAAAGAACTGATTAGTTTTTGGACAATATTGGAATAAGTGGTTGGAGTCCTCCCGAACACCTGTTTAATGTGTCACACTTTTTTCAATGTTTGTCGGGAGCACACAGCATTCGTTCGTGAACGAATTTTGATGACACTTTGGAAAAAGATGCAGATATGTATGGCAAGAAACTGATCAGTTTTTGAGGGATAGTTAACAAAGTAGTGGGGGCGTCCCATACACCTGTTTTTTTTGAAAGCTTAATAACATCTGTACCTGATAATTGAATTGGATGAAACTTGGTACATAAGCATTTAGTATGGTTTCCAACAGTTCTGCCTTCCAACTTCCAGTTTTTTACTTCCGGTAAAAAAACATTTTTTTTAATTTTTGTAATTTTTTTCAGTGTCTTTATGCACACTACAGTCTACAATAATGAAGTGATTATGATGAAACTTATGGAAAAGGTTCCAATTAGTGTAAGAAGATAATTACCATCTTTTGGAACACATTGATCAAAGTGGCGGGGGGGCTACCATACAACTGCTGACTCCACACTTTGTTTTTAAAGTTTTTTGGGAGCATACAGACTCCATTCATTAATCAATTTTAATGACACTTTGAAAAAGATGAAGACTTAAATGACAAGGAATTGATTAGTTTTTGGACAATATTGGGATAAGTGGTGAGGGTCCTCCCGAACTTCTGTTTATTGTTCAATATTTGTTGGAAGCATACAACATACAACATTCGCAAATATGTATGGCAAGGAACTGATTAGTTTTTTAGCGATAGTGAACAAAGTGATAGGGGGGCCTCCGAGCACCTGTTATTTTGGAAGCTCAATAACTTCTGTACCTGATAATCGAATTGGATGAATCTTGGTACATAAACATTTAGTACGGTTCACAACAGTTCTGCATCCTAACATCCGGTATTTCACTTCCGGTAAAATTTTTTTTTATCTTTTCTCCTACAACAGAATTATAACGAACAACAGAATATGAGCTAATATCCATCAAATACTTTAATTAAAAGTTTACCAATTTTATAGATTTCGTAGTTCTGCTAATTATAAACATATTAAAGAAAGCAGTTGTATCCCAACAAACGGATACTACTGCTTTCTTTAATATTTTTATAATTAGAACTACGAAGTCTATAAAATTGGTTAGCTTTTAACTAAAGTATTTGATGGATATTAGCTCATTATATATCCAGAACACTATGTTTCCAGAGCTGTGGTGAAGTCAGCCTATGCTTCAGAGTCTCAATATTTTTTACTAGAACTGTCACGTTTTTCTACTTTTTATCGAATCAAACTATCTTTTAATTCGATAAACTTAATGCTCAAATCACGCTTCAGTCACTGATTAGTAAACACCAGGTTTTATTCAGTATTCAACACCACTTTTGTTTCACAACAACGGGAAAATAAATTCGATAAATTTTAACGTTGGTACTTGGCGAAACATGATGAATAATTGTAAATAAAATTCCTTGTTGTTATTTCGCAGAGTTTTTATTATTAATAATTTAGCTATACATATTTAGTTATATATTTTTCTTAGTTTACTCAAATATTGTAGGTAAATCCATTCTTTACAAAGAAAGCTCCAAAATTTCTTATTAAATCTCTGTCATTATTTTGGACATATTTTATTTGATGTTTTTCTGGGAAACAATGAAACGTTTGTTTTAGTTTTTAAATATTCTATAAGGCAAATTGAGGTCCCTGGCAAAAATTCTTGTAGGAAAATTATATAGGAACTTACATGATCATGATCATTTCTTGTAGATAATTGGGACAAGATGTTTACAAGATCATACAAGATCATACAAGATTCACATAGGATCTTTTAAAGCTCATGTAAGGATCTTTTATAGTTCATGTAAGATCCTTACAAAAATTCCTACAAGAATTTTTGTCATAGTAGGAACTTACATGATCATGATCGTTTCTTGTAGAGAATTGGGACAAGAAGTTTACAACATCATACAAGATTCACATAGGATCTTTTAAAGTTCATGTAAGATCCTAACAAAAATTCTTACAAGAGTTTTTGCCAAGGGGTTGAATACAATTTTGTTTTGTCTTTCATTGCGGTTATGTAGAATCGTAACAATACTTTACTACTATATATTATTATATATATAGATACCGTGGTTAAGAAGTATCGCATCTCAGGATACAAATTTTCACTGTCAATAATGGCTCATTTCTCAGTCTTGATATATAGTGTACTATGATACATTTTGCTAGTCGTCAAAAAATACCAACAATGATTGATGTAATAAGTATATAAGATGCAGAAGCGCTTTATGGGGTTTTAATTACTTTCTATGATCAGATATGCATTCAATGCAAATTTGTATCGTGTTAGCTACTCCGTTTATAAAAAGCTTGTTTATGTTTTTTATTTGATTGTTATGAACTCTATCTGAATTACTGAACTTTATCTGAGTTATTCAAGACATGCGATTCTTTGCAGTTTCTCAAAAAAGTTTCCATTGTTTCTTATGTAACTTTAATATGGACTCGATTCTAGCAGCATCAACCCTAATTTGTTTGTCTCCTATTTGAGGGTTTTCAACCGACAAGTCACCTCCACTTGATCTACCAATCTACCACCAACTAAGTTTTCCTTAAAAAAGCGTCGAAATGCTGCATGCATTGATCAGGTGATGTCCTAGTTTGTTTATTCTTACTTCGTTAAACAGAGATTGAAATGTGGGAATAAAGAAAATATAAAAATGACCTTTTATTTCTCTGTAAACGGCATTTTCTGACTTGTCTTGTTTTAATTATGTTACATGCTCCGAGGGTTTATCAACAAGCGGGATTTAAACTATTTTATTTGTAGTCCAATGCTAACATTAATTACAATTTCACAAACGATTTTCTTGTCGAAACGGCTACAACAATCACATTATCTATATACAGGCAGACTACTGTTTGCTTCATGTAATCTTGAGGCACGTTGTTAAATAATTGTTGAAAACCTTAAGGTTGAATGGAAAATTTGAACGATACGGTCAAAAACTCAAATTGGCCGAACCTAGTCAAAAAGGGTTTGAATTTATTCGGTCTTACGATGTCTTTACTTATATTAATCTAACCGTTTATCAGTTTGTTGTCAAGCAACTGTTAGCTATAATAGAAGCAATCACCTTAAAGGAAATTGAATTGGTTTATTGGGGACATACTTTGGTTGTATGAAGGGTCTTGATTCTGTTCGGTGGATGGCTATAAAACTGAATGGCTCAGCTGAACTCTTACTAATAAAGTTGATTACTTGAACCACAGAAGAAATGTTGCTGATCTCACATCTGCTACAAATATGTTATGGATGAGTGAACTTTTGAAGAGACCAAATCAATTTTGCATCAACTAGTAAACAAACCAGAACAAATGTTACCATTCATCCTTTTACGGTTTAAATAAAAAATGGTGGAACCATCGGATTTCAGCATTATTTTTTCAAACGAATCTCTCATATCTGGAATTCCCCATTTTACATTCATGGGTTTTTTCGATTATGAAATTCGTTATATTGAGTAATCGTTTGATGATCAGTAGATATAAACTGTAAGCTATTGACCATATTGAGGGTTTCGTATTGTTATATTTAGTAAATTTGAACTGTTCTACTATTTCAGCACCAATAGGGTTACTATATGCAACAGTTTTTATGTATTATCAAAAATGTTGCAAAGAGGAAAAATATCCGCATTCTAATTTATCCACCTCAACTTGTATAAATGTAAGTATTATATAAATGTTATTTTTCGTTAAATAATTATTATCAATCTTCAACGAAAAGTATTGTTATCGGTTTTACTCTTTAAACTACCGACCTTTTCTGGATGTAATTCATACAATTTGGACTAGTTTTACGCTTATTCGGCTGTTCATATAGAAGTCGACCAAGAAATTATTTTACGTACAAACGAATAGTAAAACACATTTTACATCCTAGTTATCATGACTGAAAGTTGAACTTAGCGTCCATAAAATAAAAGCCCGTTGCTATATAAAACATTAGTGTATTTTTCTACTTTTCTGTCCGTAAAATAATCTCCCGGAAAATAATCATAAAATTAGAACAAACAATAGCTATTTATGTATTAAGGGCGTAAAGTATGTCTTTTCCGCAACAATCACTCGAAAGCAAAAAAAGGTACTTTATGCCCGAATTGCATACAAAATTTTTTTTATTCGCCTATATATTAAAGTGTTACTTTATTACTGTGATTTGCGGCTTTAAAGTATCACTTTTCAGCTATTTATTTTGTCGTCATAGCTACGTCCAAAAAAGTAAAATGCATTTGTATTTGTTTAAATTCTATGAAAAATAAATTTTTTTATCAAAGCAACCCGCAAATTCAAAATTTCATTATCCAATTAAAACAGGTGTTATCATTTGTTGTCATAGAATTTGGAAAAAATAATAAATATTTTTTCAAAGGTTACTTGTTCCACATATTTTGATTTTAAAATTTATGAAAATTTGTAATTTTAATTTAGAATAAACAACTTTTCTTAAAATATTTTGCTTGCGGCGAATAAAAAATAGTATATGATGCACGGACGTAAGCTATTTTGGACTTAATGTGGGTGCAAATCTCGGCTAGCGCCTCGATTTGCAAACTCCACATCCGTCCAAAATCTTTAGCTTTACGTCCTAGCATCATAATGTACTATTGTACGAGAAAGATTCTGTATTATTTGCATAAATCGAAATACACAAAAAAGTAAAATATTTTTTGAGAAAAAATTGTTTAATCCAAGTAGTTTTGCTTCTCATATTTATTTTCCTAAATTTCTTTGGCAACAATTTTTGTTTAAATTTCTATATTAATTTATTTAAAACATTTTGTTCTTCAGTTGTATTTGATCTATCGTATAGATAAGTATATTATAGTGTTTTGTAAAATGTATTTTTTTAAAAATCGTTAAATTCAAGTAGTTTTTTGTTTTATATTTTTTTTTCTAAATTTCTTCCAATTAATGTTAATATATACATATATAAAATTACAAACAAACAAAAAAATTCTTACATTAAACAATTTTCTCAAAGTAAAATTTCACAAAACATTTATGTCTGTAAATATATGTGTGTTTTTTTTGGGAAATAGCCACTATGTTTGATGTTGTCAAAAATGTTTACGCTTTAGGGCATAAAGTAGTAACTTTGGGCATCCTAATTTCAACAGGGAAAAGGCCTGCCTTACACACAATTTTTGAATCGTAAAACTGCATTTTAAGATTTACTCGTACAAATAGTACATTATGATGCTAGGACGTAAAGCTAAAGATTTTGGACGTATGTGGAGTTTCGGAGAAACTCCCTTTATGTGGAGAAATCGAGGCGCTAGCCGAGTTTGCACTCACATTAAGTCCAAAATAGCTTACGTCCGTGCGTCATATACTATTTTTTATTCGCCGCTAGCAAAAAAATATTTAAAAACAATTATTTATTCTAAATCAAGTTGTAATTTTGCATAAGTTTTGAAATGAAAATATGTTGAACAAGTTACCTTTGACAAAATATTTGTTATTTTTTTCAAAATAATTGTATAACTATGACAACAAATAATAACAATAATTTTAATTGGAATTTAAAGGTTTCTTTGATAAAAAGTTCTTTTTTTTTATAGAATTTAAACAAACACAAAGGTTTTTTAGCTTTTTGAACGTAACTATGTCAACAAAATATATGGTTAAAAATTGACGCTTTACGGCCGCAAATCACAGTAATAAAGAACCACTTTAATATGTAGACGAATGAAATAGTACGTTATGATGCTAGGACGTAAGACTAAAGATTTTGGGCGGATGTGGAGTTTGCAAATCGAGGCGCTAGCCAAGATTTGCACCCACATTAAGTCCAAAATAGCTTACGTCCGTGCATCATATACTATTTTTTTTTCGCCGCAAGCAAAATATTTAACAAAAAAATGTTTATTCTAAATTAAAATTACAAATTTGCATAAATTTTGAAATTAAAATATGTGGAACAAGTTTTCTTGGACAAAATATTTGTTATTTTTTCCAAATTATTGTATAACTATGACATATTGTATAACTACGATAACAACTATTTTAAGTGCATAATGAAATTATGAATTAAAGGGTTGCTTTGATTCTATTTTCTATTTTTTATACAATTGAAACAAATACAAATGCTATTTTGCTTTTTTGGACGTAGTAGCTATGACAACAAAATATATGGTTATAAAGTGGCACTTTAAGGCCGCAAATCACAACAATCGAATAAAAATAAATTATTGTATGAAGTTTATAGAGTTTTTTTGGCATTTCTCGACGTTTTGGGACCTACTGATTCTAAACTAGCAAAAAAAATCTACGGCTGTCACCACCGACGAAATCTAGAAAACCGCCTGACGGATTTCAAAAATTTTCTAAAAATAGGTTTACTCAATGGGAAGAGCCGAAAGAACGATGTGTTCAACTGTACCGGAAATGTCTCCAAAAACTTTGGAAAAAAAATTTAGCTGTTGTATGACGTATATGTGACATGGAAATTTTTGAATTTGTTATAGTTTTTGAAATATTTTTGGAATTTTGAAAAAAATTTGTATATTTGATTTTGTTATAATTTTTGCAATAGTTTTAGAATTTGGAAAAAAAAATAGAATTTTTGAATTTGTGAATTTTATACATATATATTTATAATTTTGAAAATATTTTCAATTTTTGATTTGGTAAGAATTTTTGGAAAATTTTTAGAATTTTGAAAAATTTTAAATTTTTGATTTTATTATAATTTTTGGTATTTTGAAAAAAGTTTCAATTTTTGATATTGTTATAATTTTTGCAATATTTTTAGAATTTTGGAAAAAGTTTTCATTTTTGAATTTTTAAAAATTTTTGGAACATTATTAGGATTTAGAAAAAGTTTAAATATTTGATTTTATTCTAATTTTTGAAATATTTTAGAATTTTGAAAAAAGCTTCAATTTTTGATTTATTTATAATTTTTGCAATATTTTCAGAATTTCTGAAAATAGTTTAATCTTTGATTTTGTAATAATTTTTGGAATATTTTTAGAATTTTGAAAAAAGTTTGATTTTATTTACTTTTACAATATTTTTGGAATTTTTGAAAGAAATGTGAATTTGTGATTTTGTAATATTCTCTCGAAACGCTAAATGGAGAGGTTTGAGTAGGTTACTGATTGTATCATATTTTCACTAAATAATGTTGATTTATGATCTGTTATGATTTTTCGGCAACGTATTGATGTTTCGTGTTAGTTTTGTAATAAATTTGAAAACAGAGATAAAAAAATACTTGTACTTTAACAAAGAGCTATGTTTGATATACATCGCTGCCCAAAACCAAAAACAATGTCCTCATAAAAGTTTTTTGCCGAAAACTTGATTGATTGATTGATTGATTGGACTGTAGGACCAAGCACTAGGCGAGACTCCCGGATTACGGCCGGGCCACTTCCTACAGTCGTTTTACATATAACAATAGGTAAGGATAGGTAGGTAATTGTTAGTTAGGAGTGAACGACCCGGTTACAGACACCTGGCAAATCGTATCTAGCTACTACTGTTAGGAGACAATCACAAGGACAATCACTTATACATATAATCTGCAATCGCCAATCAGCAATCCCGTATCTAAAATTTCTCGCCTGCAATCTCCAGTCGGAAACCTGTTATTCATGTAATTTATTAGTATAAAAGGATGATGACTAAATTGTAGTCCTCTGCACTCTCCAATCTGAATTCATGTTATTATATTTATGGTTAAAATTATTTATGGTTATTTATGGTTAAAAACATTTATATTATGTACATATATATAAAAAACAAAAAACCCCTTTGAAAATTGAGTGAATTTCATATAAAAAGTATTGGGATTGAATTGGATAAAAATATTATCTTTCACTTGATGTTTTTATTTGAAATGTATTTATTTAAATTTTATAAAACATTATTTTATATAATATAATTAACGCAAGAATGTTTTGAATTTTTCTTGAAACACAAGAATTAATTTAACAAAAACAATTAACCCTGCTCGTTGATATCGTTCAAAAATCTTATTGGATTTTATGGATAATGTTTGGATAAATAGAAAGAGATAAATCTATCACATAAATTTATGTCAACAAATGAAATTTTAAACTGAATTTGAAATAATAACAAAACCCCCGATATATCATAGCCATACCAATTCACGCCATTTGCACTAAACAATGAACATTGCCATATGCAAAAAATTGGATTAGTGTTTTTGATTAAATATTTTTGAATTTTTTTTATATGGAGTTTTATTTTTCCAGATGGCGTTATGAGCGTTATGGCGATTTTTTGAATTTTTTTTATATTGAGTTTTAATTTCAAAATGGCGCTACAAGTTCACGATTTTTATTGTGCTAAAAAATGTAGATGGCTTCTATACCGGGGGTTTTGATAATAACTAAATTTCGCTAGTTAAAGCTCTAAGTAGGTTTAAATTTTACACAAAATCGAATAGCACAATAACACCTTTATTTAGTTTTCTAGTAAAAATCAGAGTTAATAAATTTTACATTTAGGGAAGATTACATCTTGGTCGCCCACATCTTTCCATTTTTGAAAGCAATCTTACCTTAGAGCTTAGTTATTAAAACCAACACTTTAAAACTATTATATTAGATATAAAACTGATTATTACAATTAATGTTTTCACTACATTTAGTTATACTTATATATTTATCATTTAAGAGATTAATTTAGTTTAAAATTCACACTGTCACTTATAACAAGTGTTGATAAGACGACCATTCACCATTGTCATATATATATATATACACATATATACACATGCACATACATACACATACACACATATATACACGTACATACACACATATATACACATGTACTCACATATATATACATATATACATACATATACACATACATGTACACATACATACATACATATATACACACATACACACATATACGCAAACATACATATACATATACATACATACATACACACATACATATACACACATACATACATATATATACACACATATATATATATATATATATATATATATATATATATATATATATATATATATATATATATATATATATATATATATATATATATATATATACAGGAATACCTCGCATAGTACGGTTAATCGGTTCCACCATTTAGCCGTACTATTTGAAACCGGACTAATCGAAGAACTAACTACATACAAAAAACGATAATTTGTTCCATGCAATTTGTTTTTTCCTGTTTTTCAATAAAGAAAACGAGAGTAATATATTCAAATGTACATATATTTATTAAAAATAACTAAACAAACAAAAACAAGTTAATTTAAAATGGTTAAAACAACTAGATAAACAAAATTCACACAATTCACTTTAAATTCTAATGTTTTAATTAATTTTTTTTTGCTAAAAAATTGCAATAACGATGTCTGGATCAGTTTTGGTGGTTTCTCCTCAACAATTCTTTGTAGCAATGAATTGTATTGTTTATCGTTTATTGTTTTCTCTCTGGCGTTTACATCCCATGGAGGAATTTTGCGTCTGTGCAATCAGCTTCCAATCATCTCGTTCCATGACCAGTTGACCCCAGTTTCGACATCCTATATCACGAAGGTCTTGGATGATGTCATCACGCCAGCGTTGTCTAGGTCTTCTTCTTCGACAAACACCAGCTGCTTGTTGTTGGGACGCTTTTTTATCATTCTATCCAATGGAGCCCTTTCTACATGACCAAACCATCTAATTCGGTTGGATTTAATGAATCCGATTACATCGCAGCCTCCAAGAAGCTGTCTGATTTCATGATTCATTCGGATTCTATACTGATTTTCAGCAACTTTGCATGGACCATAAATTGTTCGTATGACCTTCCTCTCGAATGTTGATAAAATTCTACAATCGGAGGAAGTCAGTATCCAGCTTTCACTTCCAAAAGTAAGCACAGGTCGGATTAATACTTTGTAAAGTGTGAGTTTACACGACCACGAAAGATGTTTTGATCGCAGAAGTTTTGAGTATGCGTAGAAAGCTCTGTATGCGGCAGAGACACCGGCTTTGATATCTGCCTGCATGTCGTTTGACGATGTTATTTATAGGCTTCATAGTCGCCAGTATCCAGATTTCCGGGAGGTATGTTCTTAGATGTTGTTTCTTTATTTTTGTGTCTCAATTCGGCTTTTTCTTATCGCGTACTCCAGCGCCAAATTAAATAGTATGAGCGCGAGTGCATCACCTTGTCGAACACCTGATGTTATATCGAAAGGATCAGAAACTAACCCTTCGATTACTATTCTACAATTTGATCCCGATGTTGTGAGTTTTGTTTTTATATCGTACCGCGGGATGTTATTGATGACTTCTTTGAGTTCTAAGAAGAAAGGGTCTTTAACATCATCTGCTTTATCTTCAGTAGGTGCATGAACATTGACGATCGTTACATTGAATTTTTGCTTGCGGATTCTCAGTGTGCATAACCGCATATTAATTGGACAGAAGTCGATAACATGCTGATTCACGCGACAGTGTATAAGAAAGCCAACTCCAAATTCTCCTCCGTTTTGATGACCGCAATAATAAAGAGTGTACCTTTTCGCTGTTTCATGGATTCCACTATCTGGCCGTCTTAGTTCTTGTAATGCCACTATATCCAGTGTGTAGCTCTCGACTTGTTGAGTGAGTTTTAAGAGATCTCCTGGTTAAATCGTAGTCCGGGTACACTTTCCGAGGTCGTTCTAATAATGAATCCGAGATATTCCAAGGCCTGTGTACAGAATTCATGACAATAGTTTTTATACAGAAATGGGGTGTTAGCCCTTCGCCCAACCCAAATTTTCGTGAATGGGTTCGTTCTGCATCTTAAGGTCACCAGAAACAACCTTTTTACACGTTTATATAGCGAGCCGCTTGATCCAAGACAGACGCCCGCTGCAAGCCGCCTCTAACATGGAGAACATGGCTTGAGTTGCATTGGTTTTATGGCGCCAATGACTCGCCATGGTACAGAATCATTGAGTATAAGCAGTACCTACTCTGCCCCTCTCAACTACACCAACCTAATTCTGTTAGCGTTACCGAGGTAGGTAGCACGGCGTGGACGTAGAATTTCGGATTTTCGCTACCCTTTATTGTTTATTGTTCGACTAATTGTAATGCTACGTTCGATATTCGGATCAGCTTCCATAATATAACCTGAAACTTTTTCGACCATTCCAATAATTTTTGAAAGCTGTTCAGCCGTTAGATCTCTGCAGACATTTCAGCACAGTCATCGTTGTCTGAGTTTTGCTTATAAAAATAATTTTATATATGTATTATGTACATATTATTTTTTTTAAGAATAATTTTTCCCTAGAATTTTTTTCCTTTTCATTTATGTTTTTTTTTGAAAATTTCAAAACCATACTATAGTGAAACCGGACTAATCGAAGCCGTACTATGCGAGGTATTCCTGTATATATATATATATATATATATATATATATATATATATATATATATATATATATACACATCCATACACATACATATGTACATATATACATACATACACACATATACACACATACACACATACACACATGTATACATACATATACATATACATATATACATACACATACACATACACATACACATACATACACATACATACACATACATACTCATACATACACGTACATACACATGTATACACATACATACATATACACACATACATACACATATATACGCACATACATATATACCTATATATATTACATATATTTATTAACAGCAAACATACATATTAAGAAGTTTTCACCTTATGTCCAACATAGTAATTTATGTGGTATTGTTATATAAACATACATACATACATATATATACATATATATATATATATATATATATATATATATATATATATATATATATATATATATATATATATATATATATATATATATATATATATATATATATATATATATATATATATATATATATATATATATACATATATATACATATATACATACACACATATACATACATACACACGCACACATACATACATACATACATATCCATACACATATATATACACACACATATACACATATATACATACATATGTATACATACACATACACACATACACATACATATACATACACACATACATACATACATGCATACATACACACATACATACTCATATGTACATATATTGATAATTATGTAAATATAAATATGTTATATAAAAATAAATAAATAATATATAACATAAATATGTTATATATATTTTGATAATTCAAATATGGAATATATGTATAAAATTTGTTTGAACGATATCTTTAATACTTTAGACGTATATGTAGACTTCCTTTCATTTATTCCAAATTACATAAAATTGATAGAAATACGAAAGATGTTTTAAGAAAGTTATATATAAACATTAAAAACTAGTTTCAATGTTTATATATACCTTTTGTATTATATTCTGTAGCTGTAAATCAAAGAAAGTTAATTAATTCGAAGTTCTATTTTCATTAAATTTATTAAAACTAAATTAAATTAATGCCAAATCTCAGCTAATCTCATATATATATATATATGAAAATTCAATTATTTCGAATAGCGAACCTAAGATATCAAACCATCAGTTTTTTTTAAGAAACAAAAATGTTATCAATGTTTTTTTAAGAATAATATTTCACACGCCATGACACCTTTTCTAGTTGACGAAATTTGTATCTTTATTTCTAATAAATCTGCATTTTCATTAATTATATTATGAAATTTAAACTAAAATACTCCATTTTATTTACATTCATTTATTCCTGGTAATGGCATTTTGATAAATTTTTTTATTTTCTCTAAATCAACAAACAAAATTTTTTTAATCAAAAACTACTTTAATCAAAACTACTTAATCAATACTACAACAAAATTGACATTTGTTTTTTTTTTTTTTTTTTTTAATGTAAGAGTGTCCTCTTACATAATTATACCCAACTATAGGTGCGTTCGATTTGACTGAAACAACTGAAAAAACAACAACAATTGCATTTAATTTTTCAGTTGCTTCAGTTGTTTCAGTCAAACCGAACACGGCTTATATACCACGACTTGTTGATTAGATCGTTTCTTAATTTAACACTACAAAAATCAGATAAATTCTATAACCTTTTTAAAAATGTTAATAATTTTCATCGACTAAAATCACTACGGTTTAATTTCATTTTAATTTTAAATGAAAAAAAATAATAAAAATAAACAACGACACAACAATGTTGTATCGAATTGAAAACCATAAATTACGAGAATTTCAAGAGAAAAAAAATTATTTTCCTGATCTTTTCAATCTTTTAATTAGAAAAATTAAATTATTTTTAAAATACCACCATTATTATATATTATTATATATCATATATTATATATTATTGAAGCACTTGGTTTGAAACACATTTTAGATAACTTTTATTGAGTAATAAGACACTTTAAATATGGTAAATTATTAAAGTAAAAAATATATATATATATATATATTTATCACGACGGAGAGTTTTATCCACGTCCATCTTCTTTCGTTGCACATTTTACTCTCATAAAAGTTTTTTGCCGAAAACTATATACAAATCCTTAACTGAGACCGAAGTCTTGATATCTTAGAGCTGTGAGATTTTAGCCCCTCTATATTTTTACAATTAAGTTGTGTAGTTGTGCGTAAAACGTTGCACATACACTCAAGCTGAAAGGAAGATTTCACCCTTGGTTCAATAAAAGCCATCGCTTCGCGTCGGGTTTAAATACGAACCGCAGGCTTAATCTTATACTTTCAGTCCTCGTTATGTAAATAACTATTAGATGTTTATATGAAAAAAAGCAATTTCGTCAAGTTGTTACTTTCACATAAATAGAGAAAATAATTTTTCAGAAATGTTTATGCTGGTAAGTAGTTGTAATTTTTCTTATTAGTAATAATAAGAAAATAAAGAAATTAGTTTAAAACAAAGAAATACACTTTTGAGTGTTGGTTATTTCCAACGAAATTACTGGTATAAGAACTAATCAGTATTAACATTATATTCGTTATTTACTAGAATATTGCACTAACGGGGCAAATAATTTCAGCAAAAAGACGAGAGGGAGCTATAAAAGGACAATACAAAACGAGATTTTCAAAAAGTCTGTTTCTGGAATAGGCAAATAGTAGAGTCAGAGATATTTATATACAGAAAGATAAAAATAAAAGCTTTGTCTAACTGGTAGCTGCACTTGGGTAGCTTTGTATAAATATTAAATATATAATGCTTGGTCCAGAAATAAAATAAAGGTATACAAAGTACGACCCATAATCTCATCACACAGAATCTTATTCTGGATGAGACAATTTCATGGGAACAGGTCACATGCCTTTCCAATCATCTTTTACATATTTTCACGATAGACTTATTTGAAAGTCTATTGAAACAAAAGAGATGACTAAGAGAGAAATTTTATGTTTCGAAATATGACTATAGGTTTGCGACTCGTAGGTGTTTTGTTCAAAATTGTTTTCAACCAATGATACGGTACGACAGATAGATATGTCGTACTGGATCGACATATCTATCGGTCGTTGGTTAAAAAAACAATCTTAGGATGTTACCTAAAACTACTGTTTTATTTTTCGCACTAAATGACATCACACTTTTTACATCTCAGATCGATATTGATTACTTACTAATATCACTTTCTTATACCCCTCACTTCTATATAACAATATTTTAATCAATCTTTTTATTTTATTTTGATTTCTTTTATTCAATTGATTTATTTCTATATACATATATTTTTCAATACAATTTTTCTTAATTATTTGTTACTCAGGTACTTTCCCAATTGCTTGAGGGGTCTTAACTTTATTGAAAAATCAAAAAGTAAAAAGAGAAAACGATTAATAAAATAATTTTAATGATTTTGCGTGTAACGACGATAAATAATAATACTATTGAGATCAATGTAAATTTTATGGATTGGATTAATTGAAGAACGTTGCGGAGTTAATGAAGGCAATTTAAAAAAAAATATTGGTGTTGTATGGATTAATTAACTAGTAGTATTTTGTTTTATACGAATTGGTGGTAGAAAAGATTGGAAACATTTTTAAATTTAAAGTGATTGACCATAGTAGTGGAAAAGAATCCTTAAACGGTTTCATGAATTTTGCTTTAAGCTCCAATGTCAGGTAACCCTTGAATTTAAAATATTTAAAATCACATTCTACAAAAACTTAAATTCAAAGCTCAAAAATTTACTGTTACGATCTCAAATCACATTAAAGTCTGTGCAAACCTCAAAATTGAAATCTCACAGTTCAAACTTCAAGCCTCTAGTTCAAATCTCAAACCTTCAGCATGAAACTTTACACCATATTGATTATAATCTCAAACTTAAGCAAGAACCTTGGCAACTGAATCGTTCAGCATCAATCTCTAAATCACAACTGACAAGATTCAACCCATACATTACATCTCAAAATTCAACTTTCGTTAATCAAACCCTGATGTTTAATATCAATTTTCTAAACTTTATACCTTAAAAGTAAAAATATTAACATCCAACTTTAAAATGCATAAAATATGGAAATGAGGCAATATTTGACATCTATATGTAAATATTCCACAAACTTTTTCATACATACAAGTTTCACATGCTTATGTGATATCATAGTTTATAGATTTTAAATTCTTTCGCCCACATATGAAATATTTGCAATTTATTCCGCTAACTGAAAAAAAAACACTCAGTAAACTGCATTTCCTTTTTTTCTCTCAACCAACCAAATCGTTTTGTTTCCCGCAAGAAAATAACAAACACGTTGTTGTTATTTTATTTTTTATTTTTACAAAGTTTTTTGTCACCAATTTAATAGTGTTAATATTAACATTAAAAAGTGACAATAAGTAAAAAATAAAAGTAACAAACATAATAAAAGTGACAGTGAGAGAATGCGGCAAAATGATAGTTGATTGTTGTTGGTGTTACTTATTAATGTAGGGCAAGTTTACCAACTTTCTTATGAAGAAAATTTCTTGTGTTTAGTTTTTTTGTGTTTGTTTAAATTCTAAATAAATGAATAAATTATTTGGCTGTTGTATAATTATGTTGTTAGTTTTTATTTTACATTCAAATCAGGCGAAGTGTTAGAGAAAGGTAGAAGTGACTGTAATCAGTTTACTCTGACACAAATGTTTACTATCATATTCTGAATACAAAATCCAATATTCACACTCAGTTGATATTTGCTTCATGTTTTCCGTCTGTTATTAGACCACACGAGAGATAGTGCTTAGAAAAACTTGCACAAATAGCAAACAGGTGAGTTCTAGGCTGTGAATGGGCAATCTATAAACCGAAAATTAAAAATCATATCCTGGACGTGTTATAAAAGAAGGCTCGAATAGCCTCTTTAAAGTGATGTTATTCAACAATCTCTGGAACGAGCTCATGGAATGTGAATGAAAACGTTCTACTCATAAATAGAACAAAGTAAGAGTTTCACGTAAAATATAAATATGTAATGGATACTGTGAATGCCTGATGGTAGAATCACTATCAGGACCATCAGAGAAATTGCGTGCCATGAGATTTAAATTTCCGACTGGCTGCAGTCTGTGAGTTTGCTGTTTGATTATGGTTTTTTTCCGCCCATCACAAATGCTGAATTGCTCGCACTAGTTTCACAAGAAGAAAGATTCAAATTAGAAAAGAAAAGGGACTCTGGCGACCCCAAAAATCAGATGTACCAAAACCATCACACACACTATATTTAGTATAATTATTACATATAAAAAATAAAATATGTCATTCACCCCCATTATTTGAATTTGATACTCTTCTTCGTTCTTTCTCCTCACTAGTCAGGCAAAGTGAATAACAAATAGTAACTAATCTAATAAAACCACCAATCCTCAAGCCAATTTTCAGGCGATTGTTGAGCAATAACAAATGACAATGTTGCTAACTGTTATTGTTGTTTGCTGCTCCTTTTTATTACTAGATGTTTAAACAATTTAATAAATTTGTTCAACACAAACAACGTATGTTGAATCTTTGAAATAAAACTATTATTTCACATTTTATATGTAACCTAACAGAAAATTTTTGTTTATGTAAAAACTAATCACCCTAACTTAACACTAACGATAATTGAACATATAGATAAAAAATGCTACGCTATGGAAACGCCATGTTAAATTTTATAATTACAAATTTTTTGTATATCTCACCATTATTTTTAACTACATACAAATTTTACTAATAAATTTAAACTAAGAATCAATATATTTATAAAATTAAGAAAGAACCACGTTAAAATCAAAAACAGGTAAACATATGACTACTAGAGTATCATCATACTATATTCACAAAAAATTTTGTTTTATAAGATTAATATATTTTTTTTAACACACATATAAAATAATTATATCAAAAAGATATAACAGAATTTACCTAATTGCAAACTTATTTGAGTTTATTTCAATAAAAACAATATAAAACAGATTTAATCAGTTTTATTTTTTTAAGAATATTGAAAGCTTCGCGTTTTTTGAAAGGTTGTTCACGATCAAAGTTATACCAGAAAATTCACAGCCTTATAAATAAGAAAAATATAAGAAAAGAATTAATGAAAACGCAAGAGAAAAAAATATGACAAAAAACCCATTGATCTATAATTGTTCAATATGGAGAGAACGATAAGAATTATATTGACAGCGTCAAATGGGTGAAATAATTTTTGAAGGCTGAACTTCAGCGGCAACTGCTTCGTAGCAAATATTTGTTTTCAGGAACTATGAAATATTTACAAGTTAATGAACTAAAATTATCGTTGTTCCTTAGACCTCAAATTTGAAAATCATTGAACAGGCGTAAACATCTGTGAGTTGACTCAAAACGCATAAACTATTGGACCAAACCTATACCAAATTATTGAAAATTATTATAAACTGTGTGACCCACGCCTACGAACAACTTTACTAAACTATTGTATTCAACCATTTCAGTCAGCTTTTTTTTATAAACGATTGAAAAAATATCATATTTTGAGTTCATCTTGTATACGGAATCATTCTGCTTCATATCGACCTTTGTAACATCCTCTACATCTCTGCTTAGAATGGTTTCTAAAACACCGTTACCACCATTTATTATGTTTTACGATTTATTGTGTAAGAAAAACTTACATAAGGAAGAGAGCAAGTCAACGGTGTGTATTAAAGAGAAGAAGATCACTGGTCTTCACTGTTGTTTTTTGTCACATTATTTAGAATTAATTCAGTAAATCTGTTGTGGTATTATATCACTCTGATCGAAGACGATCGTATAGTTATTTATCTCAACGTTTTAAAAATTTATCAGTTATTGAAAATAAAATTTAAAAGAGTTGTTTTTGTGGTCTATCAAAACACATTCATTACGAAATTGCCATGGTAAACAGCGATCAGAGATATCGACACCTTTGTCATTAATTTTTATAATCTGCTTTAATTTTAATATTGAATTTCCACCAAACATTTTAATTAACTTGTAACGTATTTAAGCAAATCGTACATAAATTACTGCAATTAACTCTTTATTAACACAAAAACCAGAAAACTGATAAAAATGTTTCTTATAAAAATTACAATCAATAACTATAAAAAATATTATCACCTCCAACTTCGGATTGAATTACTTTTAAGCAATACCAAAACTTTCTGAAATCTGACCGAGAAGTGAACTAAACGACAAATATAACTGTTTGACAAATATATAATAAATGAAAGATATTAACGTTCAATTGCAACTCAATGTTGAAAAACACAAAATTAATATGGATTTGAAAGTTATAAGCCAAATCATGTCAACGAGATAGCTTTCGAGGTATAATTTTTCTGGCATAAAATGAGATATAAGAGAATCTCTTAAACCCAGTAATCGCCGTGTTTTGATACTTCAATTTCGGAAATTTCTCATCAAGTTTTTATTAAGTGATAAGCGGTATTAAATGTTTAATATACGAGTTTCTCTTACTTTTCGATTTCGGATCAGAAATGGAAGTGATTTTTGGACTCGATTTGATTGAAAGTCAATTAACATGAAAAACAAGGGATTATAAATAAATAAAACGACTCACAGGTTTTGTTCAACAGCAGGTGAATGAATACAAGTCAAAAGTAAAGAGTGAAATACTATAATAGTAACGTTTATGCATGACTGCTTATGTATGACTTCACCACAACTCTAGAAACAAACTGTTCTGGATATATAGTCAGCTATAGTCAGCTAGTCATCGATCAACTACTTCAAGCAATAGTTTACTATTGTTAAACATTTTGTGTAGTTCTAATTATAAAAACAGGTGCTCCGTAGGTCCCAACCACGATCCCTCAAAAGCTTGTCAGTTCCTGCTCATATATAAATGTCTAGCTTTTGGTACTGTTTCATCATAATTAATTCATTAAAAAAAGCTGTTCTAGCCCAATAGACATACATTTTATTATACAAAATAGAAAACGAAGAGAAGCAGAAATGTTACAAATCATACTGTAAGCATGTTTACCAAAAATACAAAATACAAAAATTTTTTCACCAGAAGTGAAAAACCGACAGCTGGAACACGGAACTATTTTAAACCGTACTAAATTATCAAGTTCCATCCAATTCAAGCATCTGCCAGCCCTACTAGAACTAAATCAAAACCGAATCAGTTTAAATAGGGCATTTACTCCTACATACATTGTAATGAACAATGTGCATTCCTGATAGTAGCATCACTATCAGAAACATTAGCAGAATTGCGTGGCATAAGATTTACGTCAAGCGCAGTCTGTGAATTCGATTATGCCTTACCTCAGCCCAGTACAAAAGCTAAATTACACGCAAAATTTCCATAAGAAGACGGATTCAAATGAACAATGAACAGGAACTCTGACGATTTAAAAAATCAGAGGTAAGCAAGACCATCACACGCATCACTTTTACATGTAAAAAAATTAAAATGATTTACTTACCCCATTGATCATAAGCCAATCATGAAAAATAAACTATAAATTAATAAATCAACGTTGTGCGTTTGGTTCCGGTGATTGTTGAATGTGAATAATAACATCAATAAATATCGTTGGACGTAATGTGCTTGCAATGCCGAAGCAAAACAATACCATAAATAATGCAATTATTAGGTACACAGTCCCCGGGATACCCCCTAGTGATGTAATAATTAGTTTAAATCACTAAAATTAATTATTTAAAATGCCCGTTTGTTTTTTGTGTTTGTTTTCATTATTTTCTCCAAAAAAACTTCTTTCGCACATAAAGATTATCTAAAATTTCATCATTTTAGTACCACGAAAATTATATATTATTTATAAAAAATGAAATTTATTCATCCTTTCTATTCTATTATTTCTTTGTTTATTATTATCATTTTTTCGCTTTTCATTATTCGATTAAATTTGTAATTATTATCTTTTCTTTCGTTAGAATAAAAGTCAAACTAAATAATAAATAGAAATCAATTTGACAACAATGGTTTATCAGCAGCCTCATCGCGACGTCGTTGAGACTCATATATTGATTTCACATGTAGGTCAATATTTAAGTCTTTAATCCGGTAGTTTGACGTCAGATACACTCAAAAAAATCTAAGTAAATTTTACAAATTTTTTATAAATATACAACACACAAATTTTTTTGTAAGTTTACCAAAAATATTGTAGATTACAAAAAAGTTATTTGAAAAAACCAAAAATTTATCTGATTTACAAATTATTTTTGGATTTGAAGGAAAAAATTGTAGTTTCATCCAAAAGTTTTGTGTGTTGTATATTTATCAAATTTTTCTAAAAGTGACGTTTATTTTTTTGAGTGTAGTGACTTGTAGATCGCAAAATGATGCTGTTTCGTGGTCGTACGGACTAGTTCGTGTAACTCAGTTCATTACAAATCGCCCCTGACCCGGCATTTACTACTAGGAATGAGATAGATCTTCATAATCTAATCCAGAATAGGACAAAAAGAACGTGGTTGGTTATAGTAAATTTAAGTATGATTTCGGGGTCAGGGGATAGGGGTCAGGTGCAAATGCCAAACCAAAAATTACCATACTACTAGGATACTGATTTGGAAGGCGGCTACTAAAACTTAATTAACTTGTTAATAATTCCTGTAAATGGAGGCATATGGAGGTACATTGCCGATTTAGAAACTAGGTCAAATGAAGAAATATATTCTGTTTAATATTGCTGTTCAGTTCCAAACATCATTGCTGTTATAATTCAATTAGAATAGAAAGAAAATTTGAAAGTATTCAGAGACCTACCGACCATGAAGTAGTAAATATACTCATTGTTATATTGTAGGCCAAAAAAATAAAGTGAAGTCATTAAAACTGAACATTAAAATTTGAAAATAAATAAATATTGATTTATTTAAAAAAAAGATTTTCTTTAACAAATAAACGGCATAAACTTATATTAAATGTATTTTATATAAAATATAGTTTCTATATTTCCATTAAACCAACAAACAGTTTTTTATTTACAAATTCTTCTTCTGGCGATTTACCGATTACTCAATGTAAACAACATCATCTATAGATAATTATAATTAGAAAAAATTATATGCAATTCAAGTAATCAAAATCGCCATTAAAAACGATACAAAAATTATAGAAAGATTAAGATTAGTTGATTGATTTTTGAATAAACAGAATTATGTAATATTTAATTCAACTAAAGTGAGCGCCCAACAAGAAAAACTAAATTAAATCAAATCCTAGTCAAACGTAATATGCCAACATAATTGTTATAAGTATTTGTTTAATTTTAATATTCAAAGATTATAAATTTAATTTAATCTTAAAGCTTATTTTCAAGTACGCGTAATTGTATTTATGAAAAAGATAATTAAGTCTATTGATGATGATGAAACTTTATACATAATTTGCTGAGATTTATTACGAACGAATAGCCCTTAATCAATCAAACGTCCAATAGAGTAATCAAAGAAAACTTATTCATGGTGTGTCTTCAATAAACAATGTTAAAGAGAATGGTAAGCATAATATTTCAATATTTTGGTTTAATTTTTGATGCAATTGCATTATATGTTGTTATACAGATACATAAGAATGAGGTGATAAGAAGTCAGCTTGGTTTGAAAAGAAAAAGAAACAAAAAGTTATTTACAAATAAGTTTCATTATCTTTAAATGGTAAAAATGTCATAAGTACAGATAGATAAGCAGTACAGATAGATAACTCTATAAATATTAGTGCTGGTAAGTTTTAAATGGAAATCGATGTATTTGTTCATGATAAACAAATCTAGATAGTTTTATAATTTCATGACATATTGTTCGTGTCGTATTCTAAATTTTTGGAGTTCTACTATCGTCCACGGATGATCGCCAAAATTCGAATTTTGCTACAATTTTCCGATTTATGCCATTGTAATTACTTTATTTAAGGTGTTCCTCCTATTGGCATCATAATGCGTGTGGTACAGTTTTCTTCTTTATCGACGACACGTCTCCAACGTGCAAAATCAATGTCGAACCAATTTGGCTTCATAAAACCTATTCATAAAACAAATTCATGCATTATGTCTGCCACTAGCACTTCTTGTTGATTGTAATTGTTTCTAATCTTTGTTTCAGTGATTCTCTTAGCATCAATAACAGTGTAGGGTTTCAAGTTATTGTTTAAAGCTTAGATTCAACTGTGCCTTCAATACCCAATATTTAGCAATTTTAGGACAGTCTTGATATTGAGATTGACATCAGATTCTCTTATATTTTTGACTTCACAATATCAAATTCAACGGGCTTCTATTGCATAAGATATAATTCGTGTTCTGATGGACAACCCAAAAAGTCAATTTTTGAACCGGACCTTTTATTATTAATATCGTACATGGCAGACAAGTAGTGTAGGTAATATAAAAATACGTGTATTTTTAGAAACATTTTAAACTGTTTAATTTAAGAACAGGGTAGTGCGAAATCTTTCTTGTATTTCAAATTCAAGATCAAGAAGTTTTTGATTTGTTTTCCACAACATGAAAGATCGAACCATACTCTAAAACATACTCAAATTTATTAAGAACGTTGTTTTTGTTCTAGAGATATTTGAAGATGTGTCACAATCTCAGGTCAAAGTATTTTTATTTTAGATGAAAATCGTGATGTGCACGAATGACTCTAAGCTCGACCTTTTTTGAGCGAATTAATATTTCCCAATTCCCAAACATTTAGAATAGGTCAAATAAAAATAAGTATGAAGTGGTTCTTAGAAATTTGTTAAAGATTTTAGTTTGAGAACGGAGTGGTCTGAAAGATTTCTGGAAATTCGAATTCAGGTTAATGTTTTTTTTTTTTTTTTTTTTTTTTTAATAAAATGTGTTGTGTAATAGGGTTTAGAATATGTGTCACAACAACACATAAATACCTTTTAAGACCCAGGTCTAGATCTGGGTCCCACAACAACTGGCGTTCTAAGGTGTAGATTAACGCTTTTTTTAAACATCTGTGGGTTGAAGCCACCTGAGACTAAGTGTTCCGGCAAACTATTCCATTTGTACGCAGTTCGGACAAAGAAGTCTCTCTGCGATCTGCCAGTATGACAGCGCGGGATCTTGACCGTTTCACCGGTTGCGGCAGCCGATTGCCGAGTGGAACGGGGGTAAGAATAAGTTTGAGGCATGATGCCGCTGATTTCATCTGAGCACTGCTGATGACGATATTTGTAAAAAACAACGAGGTCAGCAACAGTGCGACGATGTTGTAGGGAATCAAGTTTTGATGTCAAAGTTCGATCACCTACAATTCGTATAGCTCGCTTTTGAACAGAGTCCAAGAGGGCCAAGATGGAAACAGAGGCAGCACCCCAAACTTGACAGCAGTACTCCATACAGGGACGAATATAGGACTTATAAACATGGAGCAATCGGTATGGAGTGAAAAAATTTTTGCATCTATTTAGGAGGCCGAGTTTTTTAGACGCGCTTTTTGCCATCGCCATTACATGATCGTTCCAGAGTAGGTCATTTGAAACTGTGACACCCAATAAACGATTGTTTTTACATTCACCTATTGGTTCATCACACATACTAAATAAAATATCTTTGGGGAACTCGGTCTTTAATCTGGAAACAATCAACAGCTGTGTTTTGGTGGAGTTGAAATTGACAAGGTTTTGGTCATCCCAGTCGGCGACTTTTTTATGGCGACAAGATTACGGTTCACTCGACATAAATGGATTTATGCACATTGGTAAAGTAATTGACTGACCGATTAAATACAAAATAATTTGATGCCATATTAAGAAATATTTTCAAGGTGAGTTTTCGATTTTACAAATAAAAATTTTAACCAAAGATGCACATTTTTAAAGCACAATATCTTTTGAACAAAAACAATCTTTTTTATGTCTCTAACCCCACCATTTTGGAAATAAATGAAAAACAAAGATTGTGCCGTATTGTGCTACAGTTGTGCTGGATGTGCTACTTAGAACGAATGCCGTATCACCAATGCAAAAAAATTGGCACGCTAAAACAAATTTTCAAACAGAAGAAAGTCCCGCCATTTGAAAAACATGAAAAACAAAGGTTGCCCTGTTTTGTACTAGAGTTGTGCTACTCAGAAAAAAATTTCGTATCCCAAATTTAGAGCAAAAGTTAGCCCCGCCATTTTGGAAAAAATGAAAAACAAAAGGGTTGTGCTGGTTGTGTTACTCAGAAATAGTTCCACATTACAAATGGAAAAAAGTTGGCACGATAAAATGACTTTTCGAGCAGAAGTTAGTCCCACCATTTTGAGAAAAATGAAAAGCAAAGGTTGTGCTGTTTTGTGCTACTCAAACAAAAATTTCATATCACTAACAGAAAAATTTTACAACGCTAACATTATTTTTTTCGAGTTGAAATAAGCCTCGCCATTTTGGAAAAAATAAAAAACAAAAGGTGTGATGTTTTGTGTTAAAGTTATGCTGGTTGTACTACTCAAAAAAAATTACGTTATAAAACTAAAGCTTACATTGTTCAGCAGTTAACGATTTATCAAATCAAATTGTAGGCTCCACAATTCTCCTCTTAAAAATTGTCTTTCCGATCGACGAAGTTGTACTTACAAGCTTATAAATTATGGTTAACTAAATGAAACATCTTATATTTAGTGAGAATACAGTTAAGGCTTTTTTTATAATAATTTTGTTTATGAAGTTTTAAAGTTTATGTTATGAAATTTTTGTTTGAGTAATACAACCAGCACAACTCGGGCAAAACCTTTGTTTTTCATTTTTCTCAAAATGGCGGGGGGCTAACATCTGCTCGAAAAGTCGTTTTAGAGGGCCAACTTTTTTTCGTTGGTAAACTGGGACTATATTTAAGTAGAACATCCAGCACAATACAGTACAACCTTTATTTGGCTACAAACATGGCGGGGCTAACTTCAACTCCAAAACTCGTTTTAACGAATTATTCCGTTGGTTGTACGAATCACAACCCTAGCACCATACAGTTCACCTTTTATTTTTCATTTTTTCCAAAATGGCGGGACTGTCTACTCGAAAAAATAATTTTTGCATTATAAAATTTTTCCATTAGGAATATGAAATTTTTTCCTGAATAACACAACCATGAACCAGCACAACTCCAGCAAAATGTACGATAGCCTTGTATTTCATTTTTTTCTAAATGGTGGGACTGGGCAAACTTCTGCTCGAAAAATCGTTTCACAGTGCCAACTTTTTTCATTGGTAATATGGCATTTTTTCTGAGTAGCACATCCAGCACAACTGTACAGCCCAATCTTTGTTTTTTTTTTCAAAATGGTGGGGCTAAGTTAGGGGACATACTTTTTCTCTAAATTTTGGCAGATTTAGGGTAAAATTTTATAATATTTATAATTGATCTACGATTAGCACCATCGCTAAACATTTTATTTTATAATATTTTTAACGTGTAAGCAAACAATTTACTGTGTTTTCAATATATCTATACTGTGTTTTCAATATGTAAAATATGGAGGGGCTGAAATCTCACAGCTCTGAGATATCAAGACTTCAGTCTGGGTTAAGGATTTGCATATAGTTTTCGGCAAAATACTTTTATGAGGACATGGTTTTTATTTTGGACAGCGATGTATATCAAACATAACTCTTTGTCAAAGTACAAGTATTTTTTATCTCTGTTTAAAAATTTATTACAAAACTAACACGAAACATCAATACGTTGCCGGAAAATTATAATCAAAGTTCCAAAAATATTGTTAAAATAAATAAAATCAAACTTTTTCAAAATTCCAAAAATATTTCAAAAATTAGAATAAAATCAAATATTTAAATTTTTTCCAAATTCCAATAATATTTCAAAAATTCTTAAAAATTCAAACTATTTCCGAAATTCTAAAAATATTGCAAAAATTATTACAAGATCAAAAATACAAACTTTTTCAAAATTCCAAAAATATTTCAAAAACTATAACAAAATCGAAATTTCCATGTCCAATTTCATTCTAAATTACATTTACGTCATAAAAACAGCTACATTTTTTTTCCAAAAAATTGGCTAAAAAAATAAATGAAATTATTTTTTGACACACTTGACATTATTTTTTGACAAACTTATAATGCCATAATTCTCTATAATAATAATAATAAAATATCATGTCATACAAACAATTAATTTTATTTTTTTCCAAAAAATTAGGTAAAAAAATAAATAAAAATCTTTCTTTTGACACACTTGACAACATTTTTTTGCCAAATTTATAATGCAATAAGCTAGTTTTTGATCTCACATACCAATCCCTACCATCAAGATTTCTCCAAATTTAATGTTCCTACTCGTAATCACTTAAAATGATCGTTTTTTAAGCCAAAAATATGAAAATTTGCAATTTTTGACACACATAATGATTTTTTTGACACACTTCCGTTACAGTTATCGAACACAGCGTCCTTTCGGACCTGTCGCTTGCGAATAACTATTTTTAGAAAAAAAAAATTTGAAATCCCTCCAGCCGTTTTCCCTGCAGCGTAGGTAATGACGGACCAAAATCAGTAGGTCCTAAAACGTCGAGAAATGCCAAAAAAGGGGGGGTAAGAATTTCACTTTTGGCTCATGAATGTAATACTAAGGTCTTTCAGACCGAAGTAATAAGTTAAATGAAACTCATAAAAATGAACAGTTTGACAATTGAATCGCGCTAATGAAAGGAAGCTGATTCCACAATTCAACAAGTTTGCCAGAAGCCCGTTCGAATTAAAATCGAATAACTCGATCTATCGAGATTAATAATCATAATAAATTAGAAGCATTAAATTTTTCACGTGATTTCAAGTGATCAATCACTTGAAACACTTTTTCTTTCAATTTTCTTTCTTGTTTTATTAAATTTGTTATAAAACTAATTTTGTTTTTATTTTCAATGAAAAGAGAAATGAAGTTAAGTGAAATATATTGTAAGAATTCAATTTTTTAATTATGAGAAGAAGGTAACAATTTAGTGGCGCCTATTACGTATTGATTGGAAAATTGTTTTCCGGTTTAAAATTTGGTATTATTTTGTGAGACAAATGCAATTACGATTGGAAATTTAAAATGTTACTATCGAAACCAGTTATGATATGAGTACGTAATGGAATTTAGTTATGTAGCAGATAATATTTCTAAATTCACATTTAAACTTATTCATATGTAAATATAAATCTTTCTATTTAAGTATGTCTTAAATATATAAAGGAGAATGGAGAAAATATTTTCATTCCTGTGCTTAAATTTTTATTTTATCTAATTACATGTAAATATGAGTCCGTCGTATTTACAAGTACAAGTAAGAATACAAAAACGATTCGATGTTGTACAAACAACCATCAGAGATTACCAAATAGATGTTAGAAAAAAACCGTCAAATGAATTAAATAATTAAATTAATTGCCACAATTAAACTTTTAAGTATATTTTCTGTTTTCTTGATGTAATTTATTATGCCAGGATAATTGCAAATAATATTTTAATGAACCAGAAAGAAATTTAATAGAAGTTTTTTTTCGGATGATTATACCGTTCATAATTTCTCGATTTTAATTTACAGCAGATGCAAACTGTAGTTATTTTTTTTGCAAACAGATGGTGTAATTGTAGCAACAGCAACTCAAGAAATTATAGTTATTCGATAATTCTTGTCTTTAAATCTGACCCGTTTTTGGAAAATTCTTAATGCTCGTTTGATACTAAACTATCAGTTTTTAAAAGGTGTAAAGCTCCATTATTGTTATATGCTAACCAGGTTTGCTTTGTTTTAAATTGTGTTTTTGAATTATTCACCCCCACAATAGAATTTAGTCATTTACTTATTGTTTATCTATTCAGTATTTTGTAATTGTTTTTTTTATTTACAGGTTGAAAACTACTTATGGGCTAAAATTGGTTGCTTCAAGTAAAACTAGTAAAAAAAAGGTATGTATTACAGAAATGGCCAACTTTCCCTAGGTTTCCTAATAAACCAATAGCTTAGCATAATGGAACACCGTTCATTTTTTCACGTTAATCGTATGAAATCAAATTAGAAGCTTTCATAATTCATTAAGTATTGTACCCATTTATCAAATTTTACGCAAACAACAGACTAAACCAGATTCAAAATCTGTATTTAATATTATGTCATTTTCAATAAACTCTAATATACACATAATCAACAAAGTAAACCGGAAGTACGTTATAAAACCGTTCAAATCACATCAATTATAATTACTATAATAAAAATTACTACTCGAATTTTGATATTAAAAAATTTCAATAAAGTGAGAGAAGTGAACGTTATTCTTGAAGACAGCTTGCTTAACCAAACAAAGAAATAAATTTAAAAAAATGTATCTTAACCTTCAATATGATATTATTATTATTATTCTTGCTATTCATTCATTGATTTGAAACTTGACTGTCAGACAAAATGTTTTTACATGTTTTCGTGACACTTATGAATGTTGTCAACTCAATTATTTAGTCGAATTGCGTAGGAAGAGTGACATCGAAAAAAAAATCCAATAAATATATAAACATTAATCTGAAACTACCATAGCCAATTATCTTTAATTATATTATTTAAATTACATAAATATAATAATCAATCAAATTGTAAAAATTTAAAAGTGACACTTAAAAGTTCAATTCATTTAATTAACAATTAAAATGTTAAAATAAAATAAATTATATAATTTTGGTCGTTCGTAAGTTTAAGTATCATTATGGGTTTAAGTTTAATTTCCATCATTAAATCATTGAAATCGTTTAAGACGCAAGAAAAACAAAATTAATGTTAATTTTACGATTGTCTAGCTTAATACGATAATTATAATTTTTTTTTATAAAAAATCCTTTCAAGTGACGAATAACTGATACGAGAGTGAGAAGACAAGTCTTTAGTTTTAAGCAAAATCGTTTGTTCTCTTTAAAAAAAATATTGCGACGCTGATGCATAGGCTATCTTCACCACAGCTCTGGAAACATAGTGTTCTGGATATACAATAAGTTGATATCCATCAAATACTTTTATTAAAAGCTAACCAATGTTATAGACCTCGTAGTTCTAATTATAAAAATATAAAAGAAAGCAGCAGTATCCCAACAAACATAAATTCTGTTCTACGAGAAAAAATAAAAAAAAAATAACCGGAAGTGACAAACCGGAAGTTGTGATGTAGAACTGTTGTGAGTCGTACCAAATGTTTAGATACCAAGATTCATCCAGTTCTATTATCAGGTACATATGTTATTGAGCTTCCAAAATAACAGGTGCTCGGAGGACCCCCTACCACTTTGTTTACTATCTCTAAAAAAACTAATCAGTTCCTTGCCATACATATTTGCATCTTTTTGCGATGTGTCATCAAAACTACTTTACGAACGAACGTTGTATGCTTCCAACAAACATTGAAACAATAAACAGGTGTTCGGGAGGACCCCCACAAATATCCTAATATTGTCCAAAAACTAATCAGTTCTTTGTCATTTCAGTCTTTATCTTTTTTCAAAGTGTCATAAAAATTGATTAATGAATGGAGTCTGTATGCTCCCAACAAACTTTAAAAACAAAGTAGTACCATAGATGGTAGGCCCCCGCCACTTAGATCAAGGTATGTCCCAAGAGATGATAATTATCATCTCACACTAATTGGAACCTTATAAGTTTTATCATAATCACTTCATTACTGTAGGCTGTAGTGTGCATAAACACACTGAAAAAAATTGAAAATTTACAAAAAAAAATTTTTTACCGGAAGTGAAAAACCGGGGAGCTGTGTTCTCCCAACAATTATTGAAAAATGGTGACACAATAAACAGATGTTCGGGAGGCCCTGCACCTCTTATCCCAATATTGTCCAAAAACTAATCAGTTCTTTGTCATTTAAGTTTCCATTTTTTTTCCAAAGTATCATTCAAATTGATTAATAAATGAAGTCTGTATGCTCCCAACAAACTTTAAAAACAAAGTGTGAAAAGTCAGCAGTTGTATGGTAGACCCCCGCCACTTTGATTAATGTATCCCAAAAGATGAAAATTATCTTCTCTCACTAATTGTAATATTTTCCATAAGTTACATCATAATCACTTCATTATTTTAGGCTGTAGTTTGCATAAAGACACTGAAGAAACTTCAAAAAAGTACAAAAACAAATTTTTACCGGAAGTGAAAAACCGGAAGTTGGGATGCAGAGCTATTGTGAACCGTACTAAAGACTCATCACCAAGTTTCATCCAATTCGATTACCAGGTACAGATGTTATAGAGCTTTAAAAAAAACAGGTGCTCCAGGGACCCCACACCATTTTGTTCACTTTCGCTTAAAAACTGATCAGTTTCTTGTCATACATGTTTGCATCTTTTTTCAAAGTGTCATCAAAATTCATTCACGAACGAATGTTTTATGCTCCCAACAAACATAAAAACATTGTGGAATAAAATCATCTGTTGTATGGTTTGGGGGTCAATCCTTTACCAATGTACTCCAAAAGCTGATAAAATCTTTTTCCTGTTCCTTGAAATTTTTTATTAACGTTTCATGAAAATCGATAGGCTACAGTAGGGATAAACACCTGGAAAAAAACTTTTTAGCCGGAAGTGACAAACCGGAAGTTGGTATGCAGAAATATTGGAAACTGTACTAAAACATTATATACTAAGTTTCAGTAAGATCATAGTCCGGGATTAGAAGTTAGTTGTAGGCTACAGTAGGGTAAAACACCTGGAAAAAAAACTTTTTAACCGGAAGTGACAAACCGGAAGTTGGTTTGCAGAAATATTGGAAACTGTACTAAAACCTTATATGCTAATATTACTTGAAAGCTTTTACCAACGGTTCATGAAAAGCGATTGGTAATTGTAGGCTACAGTAGGGATAAACCCCGAAAACTAAACTGTTTAACCAGAAATGACAAACCGGAAGTAGGTATGAAAAATATTAGAAACAGTACTAAAACCTTATATACCAAGTTTCCATAAGATCGTAATCAGGGATTAGAAGTTATTGAAGATTTACACTTAGAGGTGTTCGGTAGACCCCCGCCATTTTGTCCAAATTTGGAATGAATCCAAATCTATCATTTTCAAGTAAACCTGGATCATTTGTCAACGTTTCATCAAGATCCTATGCAGGAATGTCACCCACGACTTAAAGACAAACACACACACGTACACCATAGTTTTTTATTGACTATTTAGATAGAGGATGGTCCAAAACAAAAGAAAAAACAAAATTTGGGGTATGTAAGATTTTTTCTCTCGATAGATTGCTTTACTTCACACAATTTAAAATTGTGGTGAAGTAAAAATCCTACAGTTTCCAATAAGTTTTCTAAAAAAAACATTTACAATTTTATTGGACATTACGCTTTTAAAATCCATAAAAGTGGTCATAAATTGTAAACCGTTTGGAAATTTTCTTTTATATACGAAAATATTCACCATGCTGGCAGTCTTAAGACCGTTATTTGATTTAAATAAAACTACATTACAGTACATGCGATGGTTTACATTTCAGTTGAATTTTCATTCGTATAAAAATTGGTTCGTTCGCAAAAAACCTATTTTACTGGAATTTTAAAAACGTAACGCATTTTTTTCAAAACAAATAATGGAAGAAGATGCTATTACAAAGGTTTGAACATCAATGTAATCAAAATAGGCCATATAAAGTTTGCTACGTAAAATTGACCATAATTTGGAAAAACTATTTTTTCTAAAATATTTTTGAAAACACTTATATCAGTCTTAAAATTTAATTTTTATTTAATTAATAAAAACAATATTTCGGCACATTGCCATTTTCAAGTTAAAAAAATATATAAAAAATTATAAAAATAATGCACAAATTAGGTTCACAAAAAACTATCCGTATAAAATGGAAAACTAAAATGAATTGAAAATTTAAAAAACAAAAAGACTAGGCTAATAAAAACGATCTAAAAAGGCTACGTTGATTTTTTCGAACATATTTTTTTCAAATTTAGCAAGTATTTATATTCAGTGTGTAGAAATTTGGTATCAGTATGTGCATTACATGCCATCGGTAATTTAAGTTGGATATGTGCTGCCTCAAGGATATCTCTTTTGTTTGAATTCTTTTCTAGATCCAATATTCTTGTTTTATCGAATTAAAAACTATGTTGATCATTAATGCTATGTTTTGCTAATGCGGTCAAATCACTTTTGTGCTGAAGAATACGATTTTTTAGTTATTTATTTTATCTTTTGTTTTGGAAAATAAGCTATTGTAAAGGGTGTTTGTTATTTTATTGGCGATTTTTGATTTTTTGGTATGTTGTTTTATTATTTTTAGGCATTTATCTGTTAACTTAGGTACATATGTTACAGACCCAAATAACGGAGCTTAAAGATTTTGACTGGAATTAGGATTTTGTTGTTGTAAAGTTATATTTTGCTGAATGTTAATTTGTGTGTTATTATTTGTAATGGATGTTGGTTGATGTAATATGGTTTAATTTATTAATTTCTTGATGTACTTATTTTATTTGTTAATTTAGATGGATAATTATTTTCTTTTAAAATATTTTTAATAACTTTTATATTATCTTCATAAAAAGATTTGTCACTAAGACTAAAAACTTTTTTAACAAAAGACCTAGCTACATTAATTTTCATTGTAAAAGGATGGGCTGATACATAATTTAATAATCTATTCGATGTTGTTTCTTTTTTGTACCAATTAGTAATAATTGAATTATTTTTCCTAATGAGCTGGAGATCTAAAAAATTAATTTTGTTATCATTTTCTTCCTCAACTGTAAATTTTATATTATCGTCAAATAACTCAAAAACTGTTTTTGTTGAGGTAACTATATCTTTTGGTATAGCCATTATTATATCATCAACAAATTTTTTAATAAAAGTTGGTTTCCTAGATAAACAGTTCAGTGATTCTGTTAAAAGTTTTTCCATGACGATATCTGCTAACACTGGCGATAACGGATTACCCATTGCAAGACCATCAATTTGTTCATAAAAATTATTATTGTAAGAAAAATAGTTATTGTTTTTTGTGCAAAATTCTAAAATATCAATAAAAACTTCTTTGGGTAATTTTGTTAAAAATTTAATTTCATCCCATCTGTTTTGAATTTCGTTCAACGCCAAATCTATTGGAATATTTGTAAACAAAGATACTACGTCAAAGGACACTAATATGTCATCTTCTTGTATTTTTATTGTATCAACAAAATGACATTGCTGGGTCGGGCTTGTGAGTGCTAGATTTTTCGTCGTTGTTACAGCGTTATTGAGATGAGACTCATTAATGAGACTCATTTATTATCATTTCAAGATCTCTTTGTTTATTTGATACTAGGGGGTATTCCGTAGGCTCGTACACCCCCCCCCCCCCTCTCCTCCCACATGCCAGCTCGCTCTTCTTATTTGTATCCGACTTTGAGCAACCCCTATCCATCACAATCCAAATTCGTCTAATCTATTTTGTATGCACCTTCTGCATAACTAATTTTACTAATTTTTATTTTTTAAACATTGGGAGGTGTACTGTAAATTTTTATACGAAATTTCCGAATTGTTTCGTTAGGCAAGTTCAAACCCAAATTTTTGAAAATAATAATAATAAGAAAATACTGAAAGAGCAGATTTTGTTTTTCCTTGTTTTATTTACAGCAATAAAACTATGCAAAAATAATGATGGAAAACAAACATTATACGATTTTTAGCACTACCTGTCATATAAATAATTAAATTTCTATTTCATATCGAGATGATAGAAGCGGCCAAAAGAAAATAGCAATAATTAATAAAAAAAAATGATTTATCGATAGTAAACTACCTTAAGTTAACTGCGATAACTGCTATAACTGCATAAACAAACAAAATTTTTTAACTGTATTACAATGGAAATTTTCGTTAACAGTTTTTAAAATTATTAAGTTGTGTGTATATTAACAATCCTTTGAAAATTTTTTGATTTTTTTCTTATGTAGCGCTTTTACGGTGAACAACGGAACAGAAAAATTACCCAATACTCTTGTAATTAACAACCTTATTATAAATACCATTTACCAACTTTGTCCTATTTAATGAATAAATTATTGCTAATAAAATAGAATGTTCTATGAAACTTTAGAAATTCTACCAATTTACATTCTACCTACAGAATATAGAAAAAATGAAAAAAGAAGAAAATAACAACAAAAAGAAAAATTTCTCCAATTAAAAAACTGATGTCGTAAAATCCCTTTGCAATGCATTCTAAATTTTACTTTGTAATGATCTTTTATGATGAAGATGTCAACTCATTTTGAAGGAGAAATACTCAAATAGTAGTTTTTAAATTTCCTTATTTTCTTTGACAGGAATAAAGTTATGGAAAATAATGTTCGGAAAAACACTATTATATGATTTTTAGCTCTGCCTGTCAAAAAATAATTAATTTTTTTTGTTAATATCGAAATGATAATAATTTAAAAGAGTAGCAATAACTTTAAAAAACTACATTATTGATCAATTTAAAATTCGTAAACGAAATTTGTATGTATACTAGGAGGGCCCGGCGTGCTTCGCTACGCTTATGAATAAAGTTTTTGCGTAGACATTTTGTTGACGTAGGAGCAATGATTTCAAAAAGTGGTAATGAGAAATGCTAGCATATAATTTTTAATTTTTCTTTTAAATATATGAATGAAAAATAATCAGAACTCTAGCTGACCAGTTCGGATATATGAAAAATTAGCGATCAAATAAGTTAGAGATCAAATAAGCTTACTTGAAGATTTTTTTGATCGCTAATTTTTCATATATCCGAACTAATCAGCTAGAGTTCTGATTATTTTTCATTCATATATTTAAAAAGAAAAATTAAAAGTTATATACTAGCATATCTCATTACCACTTTTTGAAAACATTGCTTCTACGTCAACAAAATGTCTACACAAAAACTTTATTTATAAGCGTAGCGAAGCACGCCGGGCCCTCCTAGTCAACATTATTACGCATATAATCTCTTTTATTCCGACGACTCGATTTACCACTCACTTCCAAACGTTTACGACGTGGTCTTGGCATCGAAATAAATAATATCGAAATAATATCATAATAATATCGAAATAATATCGAAATAATATCAAATAACAAAATAATCGAAATAATATCGAAAACGAATATCAAAATATTTAATATCAAATGTTCATCCTTCAATGTACGAAGACATAAGAAGACTAAAATGTATAAAAGAAAATGTATAAAATTCCATCTACGTTTTTAAATACCCCGAAATTTGATTAGAATATTTTTACTAATACTACGCATATGAATATAAGGTGTTAAACGAATATCAAAATATTTAATATCAAATGTTCATCCTTCAATGTACGAAGACATAAGAAGACTAAAATGTATAAAAGAAAATGTATAAAATTCCATCTACGTTTGTAGATGTAGTTCGCATCAAACCCGACAAACATTTTTATGCATAAAGATAGCGTTCGTATATTTACGTTCTAAATAGGAAATGTATGAGTGTGTTTTTTTTTGTAAAGGATGCGTCCATTTTTTCGCCATTTTTTTAATTCAGAAATCAAAAAATTGAAATATTTGAATTATGTGTAGAAAATAATACTAATTTTCCATAATTTTCTCATCATTATGAAAAATTAAATTAAAATATCGATAAATCGACATGAAACAAGACAAATAAAAAAATTTAAAAAAAATAATAATTTTTTTAAATTACTAAAATTAATTATGGAAAGGGCCTATTAATTTAACAAGATTGTTGATATTATATGCACAAAAAAAATTCTTTCGCACATAATTTTATGTGCAGATAATATTAAAATTATTCAATTCAATTTAACGCATGTAAATTATTTCCTAAAATGTTAAATAAACCAGCCATGTTAGACTATATAAAAAAAATTTATTTTTCTATTCTTTTGTTTATTATTATTATCATTAAACGAATTATGTTTCTCTTCGTTTTTTATTTTAACAAACACAATAATTCTCAAACAAAAACATGAACAAACTACTTAATTCAAGTATGATTTGTGATTATTTGAACCAGGAAATTGATCACGCCGTTGTTGATTTAAATAATGAAAATTGTTACGTTTTTAAAAATAAAGTGACAATGCTACATTGGTTAAAATAACCACGTTCATATTAGACGCAAAATCAAACAAGCTTTGTAGCTGATTCTACCAACATGCTGTCAGATTTTTAGATAGATAGATTTTTTATTATTTTCTCACCCATCTCGAATAGCGTCTCTTTCTTCTCTTACTTTCGTGCTTTGAATTAAATATAAATAACCTGAAATGACGACGCTGCCAATAGATCATTCTTATTTTGGTTTAAAATTGATTTGGACATTGAGTGTCTTCTTAGTGGCATTGATACAAATAGTGGGAACTGAATTGAGGAATTGAGATCTTATTCGTCTAAGCATGTAGCTATTAGGAGAATCCCGGAATAATTATCGCTAGAAAAAGCAGGAGTTTGCAACATTCAGTCATATTTCCTCATAAACAAGACCTTATAAATAGAATAGACCATGTAAACCAATTGGAAGATAGTAGTGATCTACAAAAAACTTTGCAGTAATTCTTTTGGGAGCAGCTTGGGGATCTTTGACTCATTACGGCAACAACCTGGAGAAAATATCGAAAAAGATCTTTCCTTATCTTTCGGACTCTTAAGGGATATAATACACGATTTGAAGCAACAAAAACGACTACACCGCTCCAACTATCTTATTCAAGTGATACACCGACAACCGACGGAACAATTTGAGCTGTTATGACTCAAATTGGGTTCTTCTTTTTACCGGAGAGGGTCACTCACTTAATGTACATGAGTTGATATATCGAGTGAAAGCGTCTGCAGGAAGGGATTGAGTGAAATGGGATGACCGAGACCAAGATTCACTAAAGTCAATTGTTCCCCGAATCCCGAAACCTTCAAGCAGCCGCAGACAGATATTATTTAATTCTAACTCTTGTACATGATTTAGTGGTTTACCCTGTTTTGAGAGAGGGACTCTTAGAGACCTTCGGTACCCTGATGGATGACAAAGCGATATTACATTTTCTTTTGAACGACAAACAAAAACCAAAAGAAGGAGTTTATACATTTTTGGTAGAAATCTGTGCCTTAACTCGTCGATAAGGCTGTCCTTTCAACGTTGCGCAGATGTTGGAGATAGCTAGGGATGGATCAACCATTGAATTGAGCAATGCTATTCTAGTGATTACAATAATAACAATTGACGAACTCTGTACCCTTTGTCAAAAATTCGAACGATTGTGGTGAACACCTCAACCAGAAATGCAGGAAACGTCAAAATCAGCAAGTAATAAGTGAATGATTATACCTCTGGCTCACTGGAGGTCCATCAGTATTTTTAAGATTATAATAACGTACTGTTATGTTTCCGTTTATATATGTATTTCATTAATTTAATGTAGTAAACAAAAACGAAAACTCAGGAATATATTATCACAATATTTATTGAATATAATGTGTAACAATTTTTATTGAATATAAAGTTTAACAATTTTTATACTTAATTGAACGAGTGGTGGCAAAATGTAATTGAATTGATTTTTATCATCTTGGAACTAAAATCATGAAACCAAAATCGTAATTTACAGCTAATCGATTTTTATTTCTGTTTCGATTGTTAGTGCATTTATGCCAGCACATCAATCCCTCACCAGCGTCAGCGCTACTAGATTTAAAATATATACTAGGTCATTCAATAAGTCCGTAGGATGACACATAGATGGCGTTACTAGAATTTTTTCCATATGATTTTTATTTAGTACTAACCTTCAAACGATACGTGTATAAATTTGACAGCAATCTGACTATTTATTCGTGAGTTATAGCATTTTGTGTGAAGCAACTTTTGTTTTTGAAAAAAAATGGAAAAAAGTGAATTTCGAATTTTAATAAAGCATTGCTTTTTGATGAAAAAAAATACAGTGGAAACCAAACAATGGCTTGATAAACATTATCCAAACTCTGCTCCATCGAGACAAATGGTAGAGAAGTGGATGGCTGAATTTAAATGTGGTCGTACCAGCACAAAAGATGCAGAGCGCAGTGGACGCCCAAATGAGGCTGTTATTCCAGAAAACATAAAAAAAATCCACAAATTGGTTATGAACGATCGCAAATTGAAGGTGCACGAAATAGCTGACATTGTAAAGGTAGCAGATGGTAGTGTTTTTACCATTTTACATGAACATTTGGGTATGCGAAAGCTCTGTGCAAATTATGTGCCGCGTGAGCTCACAGCCGACCAAAAACAACAACGAATCGATGCTTCGGAGGAGTCTTTGGCACTGTTAAACCACAATAAAAGGGAATTCTATCGTAGATATGTGACAATGGATGAGACATGGCTTCACAATTACACACCAGAATCCAAAAGACAGTCAGCTGAGTGGACAGCAGTCGACGAACCGAATCCAAAGCGAGCAAAGACGCAACAGTCGGCCGGTAAGGTGATGGCGTCTGTATTTTGGGATACGAACGGAATAATATTCATCGACTATCTCCAAAAAGGAACCACCATCAACAGCGAGTATTACTGTGAACTTTTGGATCGATTGAAAGCTGAAATCGCAAAGAAACGGCCACATTTGCAAAAGAAAAAAGTGTTGTTTCACCAAGATAATGCACCGTGTCACAGATCGATGAAAACGATGGCAAAATTGAATGAATTGGGCATTGAATTGCTTACCCACCCACCATATTCTCCAGATTTAGCCCCCAGCGACTTTTTCCTATTTTCAGATCTCAAGAGAATGCTTGCTGGAAAGAAATTTAAGTCCAATGATGAAGTAATCGCTGAAACTGAGGCCTATTTTGACGAGAAAGAGAAATCGTACTATAAAAGTGGTATAGAAAAGTTAGAAAATCGCTATACTCGTTGTATCGCCCTCGAAGGCAACTATGTTGAATAAAAAAATCGAGTTTTGTCAAAATGTTGTTTTTTTCTTAATTATCCTACGGACTTATTGAACGACCTGTTACAAGGTACAATAAGATAAATTTTTCTTTATTTAATAACCATAACCATTGAAAACAAAATGCATAATTGATTCTAATTTAATTAATTAAAAAATTATTCGGATGGAAAAAAAAATAAATATAGTTACAATTTAAATTTGACTTTTTTGTATTTTATTGTTGGTTTTAGATAGCTCTATGCATTTGTTTTATTTGTTCCGAACTACGTAGAGCCGTGTTGTGTGCCATGAGTTAATCATCATTGGTCTTAAATTTATGATAATAGCATATTGATAAGACGTTTGCTAAATAAAACTGACCGTTCATCGACAAAATTTACGTGATTGCAATTTTTTCAAACAAAACGAAAATATTCACAAAACCTGCTAGCATTTCTAAACACGTTATCAGATTCAGCTTAAGCTTTAGCACGATACATGATACGGGCTCCTCTTTCAATTGATATGTCCGTCGCCAAAATATGTGAAACCCCGTTTTGCTGAATTTCTAACAGTATAGGTTGTCCTTGATTGTTCTCATTTGTACTGGTGAAATTCTCTGTGTGTATTAGAAGGAAACTGATTTTGTTAAATTTTTTTCACAGATTCCTATAGTTCTATTTATAAAAAGAGGTTAACAGTAAGGGTTAATATAACAACATAATGACCAGGCTATAGTATTAAGCCATCATCCTTAACAAAGAACCAACCAAGTTTAATAATCACTCTGAAGATCATGTGTACGATCCTTTCAAATACTTAACGGATAACGGATTTCATAATCCTTGATAATCCCATTATTTTAAACAAAAAGTCTGACAATCACCCAAATGTAATAACTTTTGATTTATTCATTAATTTAAGCTCACGATTGTGGTTGTTATAGTTTAAAAAAAAACATTTGTTTTCATTTTAATACTTTTTATATCAAACGAAGACCACAATTCAGTCTACAAACTGTGAAATAAACTACTTATATAATTTAAATCAATATTTTTATTTATGATCAGAATGTACATCCACAAACATTTTCATATTTCCATTTAACAATAAGCTAGGAATCTGATTATTTCTTTGGATTCATTGAAATTTTATTGGAACGACTCAGGAACTACTTTGATTAAAAAAAAAAAATATTTTCACCTGACTCCTAATTCTTATTCAATGCTTTGATTTTCCAAAACCTTGGATGGAGTTTTTTTAATAATAAAAACAAATTTACTTCATCTGTTGTTAATTTTTATATATTTCGTGGGTAATTTCCCACATCTTCAGTAAATGTAATTACCTATAATATAATCTTTAATAAAGATGTTGAAAATTACACATATATAAAAATTAAAAACAGATGAATTAAATTTGTTTTTATTATTAAAAAAAAGGGACTCCATCCAAGGTTTTAGAAAAACAAAGCATTGAATTACTTTGATTGCTGAGTTGTTTATTTTTTTAACATCATTTTTATTTACAAAATCTCACCACTGTCACCACTTGTTAAAAATTTATCTTGCAACATAAGTTTGGCTTCAACCCTGGATTGTATAGCAAAAGATTTAAAGTGACCTACTACCAAAGTAAAGTTTTAATCCTTTTAGTCATCGAAAACGAATCATGTACCAATATTTGAAAATTTGAATACGAAATTTAGAAACATTCAATCCGCTTATTGCTATTTTTTAAATTTTAATCATTTAATCCAATTAATCATTAAATGTTTAATTTAGCATGGAAGCATCGTTCGATATTTCAAAGTGATTAATTTTGTTTTTTCGTAAACTGAACATTGTGCCACTTCTCTAAACACTAAATAAAATGTTTATTGACCAATCAAACTAATAATCAACAAATTTACTTTTCAACCTATTGTTATTGTACTATTGTTCGAAAATTAATTTTTTATTAAATAGAAACCACAAACAATGAATTAGATTCGTGTTGTATAATAGGAAAAAGTTGTATTTATGTTGTGGTTTTAATGTTTGAGTTGATGTATAAAAATATTATTATTGTCTGGTTGATGTTAACTTCTACTATCTAAATTTTCGATCAATTTTCATGTAAATTCTTGACCACCACTAAACGATCCCACTAATAATTTCATCAATTTCCCAACGACCATGTAATAAAACTAAAATGCAACAAGAATTTCATGCTGATTAATATGTCTTGTCTAGTTTTTTTTTTTATTTTAATTTTGCTGTTAAATTATTTTTTATGAAATTTATTGTTATTTGGTTAGGTCTTGTCACTGTCCATTTAAGTTAAACATTTTTATAGTTGATATAATAATTACATATATAATGCAATAAAAAAACACGAAAAAAATCTCAACTTTAAGAGTCAAAAATACAAGAACATAAAAAGTATGAATATATAATTATATGTCTCACGAAAACCTTTCACTTTTGATACGATTTGAGTGAAACAATTGTAAACAATTTTGTATGAGCTTAATGCTTAAAAAACATGGATTGCGGGTGTCAATTATTGTAACCCAAAATTAAAGTTGAGAAAAAACAAACTAAAAAATTGACTGCTGCCACTGTCCATCAACATACGAAATGATATTATTTTGTTAAACGCCTTGTCTTGTTTTCCTTGCATTGAAATAATGAATTATATTTAATTTTAAAAGTTTATAAACAATAAATAAATTGTAATTCAATAAAAAAAATATAAAGGAAAATTTGTGAAAATTTTAATTTATTGATTACAAAAAAGTGGAGGCGCCTAGTATTTATTGCAATTGATATTCATGAACAAGCTATATTGTAAAATTTATTATACATCATTAAATAAATATAATTCTTAAAAATATAAAGTGTTAGAACATGTGATCTAACACTTCTTTATATTATTGCTTAAAATATAAAGGCTATACTATGAGTTGTAATATTATACAATAAAGCGAGAAGATATTTTTTTAATAAAATGTGTTGCGTAGTAAGAATTACAATATGTGTAACACATCAAAACTTTCAAAGGTTTAGATCTATAAAATATGCTTTCTGAGGTGTTGATTAACGATTTTTTTTGTTGTATGTTTTTTTGAAATGAATAATTAAACAATAAATACTATAATAAAATATGACAAAGGTCAATATTTCATAAAAGGGTAGACAAAAAAATTAATAAGGGGTAAAAAGCAATTGTTTTTAAAATAATTGCAAGAAAAAAGCCAAAATCAGATTGCTAATAATCCAAAAAGTAAAATATTCCTTGACCATGTTACGCACCATTAAAGCCTTCCATTAAAGCCCAGGCAAATATATATATATATATATATATATATATATATATATATATATATATATATATATATATATATATATATATATATATATATATATATATATATATATATATATATATATATACATATATATATATATATATATATATATATATATATATATATATATATATATATATATATATAGATATATATATATATATATATATATATATATATATATATATATATATATATATATATATATATATATATATATATATATATATATATATATATATATATATATATATATATATATATGCACCTTTTTTCAGCCACTTTTGGAATAATAAATATTGAAATAATATTAAATTATAAAATTGTTTTAAATTCTTTATTTCAACTAACAATATTTCGCCACAAAGCATTTTCAAGTTAATATTGAAAAAAGAAAGAATTTTTGGAAAACAAAGCTAAAAATGTCAAGTCAAAAAAAAAATATATATATATATATATATATATATATATATATATATATATATATATATATATATATATATATATATATATATATATATATATATATATATATATATATTTATATATATATATATATATATATATATATATATTTATATATATATATATATATATATATATATATATATATATATATATATATATATATCAGGGTTCACAACTGAATTTTATTGGCGTGCCGAAACATTTTTTTTTCTAATGATCGCTATTTTCGCGTGCCAAATCAATTATGAAATAGTACATTTTGCTACAAGAGATAAAAACGTTGCTTTTTCGTGAGCGTCTCCTTTGTTCACGAGACGCGTTCGCGTCGAGGGAGACAATTTCACGAACGTAAATTGTCTTATTATGAATTTTAAAATGATAAATACCACGTGCAATTCATTTCTTCATTCACAACATTCATTTCACCATCAATACCATTCATGACACCATTTATTTATGAAGAAAAAACAGAAAAATCGAACACGGCTGTTATGAAATATTTCTCTATAGCAGGCTGCAGACCTACAATTTTGCACAGAAAGAACAAATCAATTTTATAAATTGTTTCTTTAATTTCTAATCAATAGAAAATATATAAAAACAAAAAAAATTAAAAAAATGAATTTTAAAATGATAAATACCACGTGCAATTCATTTCTTCATTCACAACATTCATTTCACCATCAATACCATTCATGACACCATTTATTTATGAAGAAAAAACAGAAAAATCGAACACGGCTGTTATGAAATATTTCTCTATAGCAGGCTGCAGACCTACAATTTTGCACAGAAAGAACAAATCAATTTTATAAATTGTTTCTTTAATTTCTAATCAATAGAAAATATATAAAAACAAAAAAAAATAATAATTAAATCAAAGAAAATCAAAGAAAACCAAAGAAAAATAATAATAATAAAAACACAAAGAAAAATAATACGTCTATCCACTCCTAAATCAATGCATAAACTAAATTGAAATTTGAAAAGAAAATATAAAATACAAAATAATAATAATAAAAAAACAAAGAAAAGACTTGGAAAAGTTTTAGGAGTTTGTCGTATTTTCCCAACTGTAGCACAACGCAAGGAAATTGCCAGTCTGGCATCGGAGTGAATATCTGTACTCTCATCAATTGCTAATGCAAACACTTCAACCGCATGAAGTTCAGATATTAACTGTTTAGAAATATTTTCATGTATTTTTATAATCTCTAACGGTATTTGCACTTAACTGCATTCTTTGGCTGCGGTGAGAATGTTATCTGTGCTTTCAAAATTTTTGAAAAGTGTTTCACCACAACTTAAAAGAGTTGATTTAATAAATTTGTAAATGCTTTGCCATGTTTGGCAATATCTCTTGATACTTTAAAACTTGCGGCGGTAATATTATTAGAATATTTAGTATATTTAGTAATTTTATTTGATTGCGTTTCATATGTTCATAAACCTTTTTTGAAATATGCTTTTGTAAAAAATTAAATGGCACATTTACAGCAGTTTTTTCTGGGAATACATCTATTATTTGACAAGAAATTTCGGTAACAATATTATTGGTGTATTTGATAGTTATTATGAACAAAGTATGAACGTGGTAGAAATAAGCCGTCGTTCACA